>APFE031507162.1:0-34741 GCA_000404065.3 Pinus taeda | reverse complement strand
CATAATTAAATGATGGATGGTATGCTCATAATATTATTTTTAGTAGTAGTTAGAATAGAAGGTTAAGATTTATTTTAAAGATAGTCATTCTCTTTTTGCTTTTCAATCTAATTTTAAAATCCCTTTACATTAATTATAATTATAATTATATATGTAGAGAGAGTGGGATTTATAATACTAATAATAGAAAATAAATATACAAATTAGTTAATTTTTATGATCTTTTAAATCTTGATAATTTGAAATGTATGATGTGTCTCTATCATGAATTGATGTGTGTAAATATTAATCAACCATTTGATTTATGTGATTGAAGTATTTAATACTAATAATTTTGTTTAAAATCATTAATCATATCAATAAATTAGATATATAAATACAATGAAAAAATTGAAAAGTGTAAATTATTTAGTAAACTTCATTTTATAAAAATATAAATTTGAAAATGCATTTCTTCTATAAGCAATGACATTCTTAGCCTCATTCAGTTTTATTTATTTCATGAAACGTTTTGATAAAAAATACCTCTTGGGGGGGTTAAGAGATAGTCTTGGTTGTTTCTAAGTTAATACTAAAGTCATTCCCATGTTTATAAATAATGGATGGAATGTTTTGTGCAAATTAAACCAATATAGAGATTTTTCAAATTTGTTCTTTCCTCACTTATTATTTTCTATACTTTTATTGATTTGGCAAAATGAATTGGGCAAAGACAACACATGATAAATCTTAAAAATAGCATCATGTGATATCAAATATGAAATTAGTTTAGTATGGATTGCTTCATTAGAAAAGACAATAACCATATAATTATTATTTTTTAAAGAATATATTAAAATATGTAAATATTATGAGTAAGTACGTAAAATAAAAAGGTTTGGTAAAGGGTTAAGATTTATTTTAAAGATAGTTACTTTTTTTGCTTTGCAATATAATTTAAAAAATGCTTTAAAATTAAATGATAATTAAAATTATATATGCAGAGCGAGGGAGTTATGGTTTCTTTTGGCAAGCTTGGTTCATGGTATTCTATCATAATGTATTTATATATACTATTGGTCCATGGTACTCTATCATAACTTATTTAGATATACTATTGGTCAATGGTCTTCTAACATACATTGTTTATAGACAAAAATCTTTATCGTAACATAGGAGTGAATCTCTATGTTTAAAAATCTTATTATATGCCATTTTAAATGTCTATAAGATTCACTGATATGTTAATTCTCCTTACAAATAATAATAGTAATAATAATAACAATTTTACAAATTAGTTGATTTTAGTGGTTTTTTAAGTGGGGACAATTTGAAATATACTGTGCTACAATCTCTATCATGGATTGGTGTCTACAAACATTTTATTAACGTATTATTAATTTTAGATATGCTTACACTATTCAAATACTAATAAATATCCGCACTCTTAAAATTTTAGTATATTAATAAATTGATATATAAATACATAAAAAAAAAGAAGAGTATAAATTAGCTAGTAAATTTACTTTTATAAAAATATAACACTAAAAATGCATTTCCTTCTCTACCAACATTCTTTGATTCATTCCATTTTCATTTATTTCATGAATCTTTTTTTATTTTATAGAAAATACCTTTCAAGGACAGTTATAAGATAGTCTTGGTTGCTTCTAAGTTAACACAAAAGTCATTGCCATGTTTATAAATAATGGAGGAATGTTTAGTGGAATTTAAACCAAAACATTTTGCAAAATTGTTATTTCCTCATATTATTTTATGTATTTCTATTCACATACATTAATGAATTGGGCAAAGACAATACATGATCAAAAGTAAAAATAGCATCATGTGATACCTAATATGAAAATAGTTTAGTATTGTTTGATTTATTAGAAGATAATAACAATATAATAAATAGGTGTTTAAAGAATATGATAATTATGTAAATATTATTAGTAAATAATAAAATAGGAGGTTTGGTAACTTGTCGTATGTAAATCATGTGTGGAAAAGAAAACACTTTATATTATGAAAAAAATCGTGGTGATGTATTTTGAGGAAGTTGTTTTTAGGCCTAATCTGAAATTTGGATAAAATATGAAAAGTCTAATTTTCTCACTTATTATGCATATAATACCATGGAAAAAGCTTGGAGAAGGTGTAGAATTAGTGATTGATGTTTTTCAGAGGATAGTTCCTATGTGAAGGAAAATAAACTAATTCTGCTAAATACAAATAATAGATACTTTCTTTTATGCAAGCATCTAGAGATGGTGTGAGGAAGAAGCATGAAGAATTAAAAAAGAAAAGTGGAAATCAAGAACGTGAAGAAGTTATACTAAAGTCTTTAACAACACAAAAGAGGGCTACGAGAACTACTAGTAATGAAAAAGTATTCATGTTGCTAAAAGTTACGGTAAGAAGGATATGCAAGGAAGGAAGGAACTTATAAAAATAGATCTTAAGATAAGTTTTGTTTTATTTTTCTTTTAGAGAAAAACATCTAAATCTTCTTTAATTATTTTTACAATAGTTTTATAATAAGACTATGGTTTATTATGATTTGTTTCGTAGTCTATATGTAAACCTATTTTTCTTATGATATTCTAACAATATTTAAATATCTATTTTTGGAAACAAGTTAGTAATACTGTAAGAAGAAAACCATTTGAAATAGTGTCTAGTTCTAAAGGTATAGAGAAATGAGTAACAAGTTTCATTCCTTTGAACCTTTCTAGTAATTAAAATTCAAGAAATGAAGCTATAAATAAAACTAAATACGAGAATTAATCTTAATCATCTTTTTATAACTATATATATTAGATAATGAATTATATAAATTTCTATTTATAATATTTTTTTGTAAATACAAATAATGAAATTGTAATAATAATGAAAACAAAACAAATCCTATACCATAGTTGGGTTGTTTATGGTATAATATCATAGAAGAAATTTAGATTTATTTAAATTTTATCAATAATTTTATTGTAATTTAAAATTGAAATTAGTATATGTTTCTAAATATTGAAATCAATTTAAAAATTTATATTTCTATTTGTAATATTTCCAAATGTATTATGTATAAAGGAATTTGAAATTAATATTGAAATTTAAGATTAAGAAAAGAATCTTATTATTAGGAAATGAATTAACAGTTATGAGGTTTTGAACTATAGAATCTCAATAAAATGAATTAATAATTTATAATAAGTAAAGATTAACTAAGTATAACATGCATTTTCAAGAAATTTAGAATTTTATATTTACATTACTTTTTAAGCACTTTAATAATCAAGTTTTACAATGGTTTTCTGCTATTAACAAAAAATTCAATTAACTATTGAATTTACTAATGTCATTATATTATAAAATATTTATTTTATTATTATCACAATGATATTGTGAAATGTTGTGTTTTCAACGATATATTGAATATCTATTTTGATTATTCGCCATCCTATATCTATTTGAAATTCGAATCTACTAAGAAATGAGAGGGATCAAGTCTAAAGTTAAGATAGATCTAAGGTTACATTCTTGCATTCCATACTGGATTTCCTCAAACCTTCAAACATTATTTTTCATAAAATTACCATAGACAACAACAATTTTTTTGTAAACAAAGGTAATTTTATAGTTTAATTTAGATATATAATCATATAGCGAAAATTATATTTATTCATTTATTTTTTTTTATTATGGAGAGAGTTGGAACTCTTCATTTTTTTCTAATTTTATTTTAGTTTTGACCAAATCAAAATATTCATGTTAACATTGCACCATCACTGTCATAATGGTTAGGAACAGCTCTCTTAGTACAATAGTTCTATGCATTTTATAATTTGATATCGAACATTAATATAATATCAAACTTTGACATCATAACATTATAAATATTCCATAACACGATAACATGACAACCATTATGATTCTTCAGATGATAATCACACATAGTTGGGCTCCCACAAGGTGAGGAATCTAGTTCAGTGTGCCTTTTTTGTAGCAATTCATGGATTTGCTCCTTGATTTCCTCATTTTTCAAAAAAGAGTGGCGGTATACTCTGGCGAATTGGGTAGTGGTGTTTCGGGAGTCGTATCGATCAATTCCATGACTTAATAGTGCAAAAGTACCCCCATGGGTTAGGAGAAGATGTCGCTATACTCCTTTAAAACCTTATCAACTTCCTTCTATTATGTGAAGAAGCCCTTTCTAGGGGCCATGGATGTAGCCATGATCTAACCCTTACATTCAGAGGGAATAAAAAAAACAAATTTCCGAGATTTGGAGATGACCTTACTCCAATGCTTAGCAGAAATCAAAGCAATGGTGGTATATGGGGCTACCTCTCGTACCCGGTATAGTTTTCTCCCCAAAATAATAATAATATTAGTGCAAGGTCTTCATACATAGAATGATTCTTCCACAAGTATAGTTTGCCTAATAAAATATCATAAACTTCGAGAGAAGCAACATCACACAATACCTCGTCCCTAGAGGGCTTGATGTTGTATAGAATGTGGATGTATTAGCTAGTACATAGATCTTGTCCTTGGTGGAGCTACCCAATGGTGTATGGTTATATGTGTGGTGTTGTACGACACCCAACTGTTTAATGACATCTAATGATATGAGGTTCTTTTAGCTCCCATGATTGACAGTGAGTTGCAGTGGAGAGCCCCTCACTGAATCTATGAGTGGAAGAGACACTCTCCTCCTATGCATCCTCTAGCTTAATTTTTCAACCTCAGTGGTAGCAAAAGTGGCACTAGATCCTGCATTAATAATATGATTCCCTTTTTCATTCCCCTTATCGGATTTTGGTTCTTATTTGGAACATGCATCTAACTTTAAAGCTTCCAACTCGGCCACTATTGACTTCTTGGTGCTACAATCATTTATGTTGTGGGTGGGGCCCGCGTGGAACTCACACCACTTTCCATTGTCCTTCTTTATCATCTTGGTGATATTCTTTGCTTCTGTCTTTAACGGGTTATCTTCGATTTCTCCACCTCGCCTTTGTCCTTTAGTCTCTAATTTGCATGTTCCTTTTCCCTACTTCAGATTCATAGATCCAAAGTCTCACTTCTTCTATTTAAATTTCCACTCGATCATTACAACATATTGGTATGTTGCACCAAGCGAGGAGATGTCCAAGAACTCCATTTCTACCTTCATGTATTTATGTAGAAAGCCACAATACTTGAGTATCAAATGTTACTTGAAATCCTTGATTTCAAACTTTATATGTAGGGTATCAAAAATGATCATGAACTGCAACACCTCTCCGTCCCTTTCATGTCGTATGTGGTCCAATTTATGTACTTATCTGCATAGCTCTAGACATGTTATTATTGTTCATTGAAAACATCTTGAAAATAATTCAAAGAGGATTTGGTTGAAAATAATGAGGTATCCTCATTTTTGCTTTGCTCATTGTATGTTTCCCACCAATCCTTTACATGGGGGGGAACTTTGAGGAGTGAAAAAGTAATTGTCTCCCTATCGGAAAAATTATGGAGGAAAAAGTATCCTTTTAATAAAAATTTAACCATTTATTTAGCCTTCAAATATCGGAACGCCAAATTTAAATTGTACCTTAAAGTAGGAAATGTCATTGAAGTGATTGGTGGATGAATATGCTTCACCTGCTAATACCCGCGAAAGGATCTAGGAAAATTTGTCGATTATCTCATTCTTTCGTCACTCAAGGAACTCTTCGAGAAATTTTTTTAAAGGATTTGTTACTCCGTGATATTTATTTCTTTCTTCCATGGGAGGTCATTAGGGTCAGCAAGGCTAGTCTTGCAAGGGTTCAACAAGTTCAAGTCACAATAGCATACACCCTGACCTAATTGGCGACATGCACACAAAAGTAGAGATAGACAATGCCTGTACGATACAACTGATACATATTTATGAAGGAATGAAAAGAATTACAAATTTAAACAAAAAAAAAGATACAACGAAAAAAAGACTTCATTTTATAAATAGAAACTACTAAAAACTATTTACATGTTGAAAATAAAGAAACTCTCTTGTGTGATGGTATCTTATCTCTGAGAAGAGATGTGATGGTTACATGTCTTCTAAACTAAATTACGGTTACTCTCTGAATCCTTTTTATTATGAAGAAATAATGAGAAACCCTAAACATCTAGAAACCTAACCCTAGGAGATGAAGCACCAAAAGTTAGTAGGCCCAAATGGGGTTAGTTGGAAGCTTAACTTCCCAAAGTCATAAATTTGGTATATATTTCTTCTCTAGCATCCAAAATAGCTTATTAAAAAGTTATATCCGAGGAAAGCATTTTTTGACCACTTTGTGGATGGCATTTTCAGCCCTTTTTCTTGTTTCCCCAAAAACAGTTGGCTAGGGCCTCAAAACAATTTTAGAGCTTTAGGACTTAAAAAGCTACTAAAAATATAAAGTATGCTAGAAAATAGGAAACTGAAAGGAAATCATTTTGGCGGTCCAATTGGAATAGGTAGGTGACCACCAATATCCAACTAGGCTAGTCCTTCCCCTTAGGAAGTAATGGTCCGCATTGCATTGAGTGTGTCAATGAGATGGGGAAACTTCTATTGAAATTGGTCCTCGATGAGTCACTTTTCTTAGTGTAGTATCTTCTTGGATTTAACAACCAAATAAAGTTGGATACTCTATTGGTGAGTGTTGTTAAGCTATTTTTCCATGATTTGATCAAATGTCACCTATTCAAAACAATCTAGATTGAGGTCGGTTGGTTTCAATTACATAGTAATGTCTCGTGTATCCAAAAATGGTCAAAAGTATGGTTGAGGATGATCAACATTGAATATAGGGTGCAAGCCAAGGAATGGAGTGATACTTAGCTAAAAATCATTATCACCCATGGCCTTGGTGATTGTGTAACACCCATATTGAAGTGGTTTAATCTTCTAGTGGGATTTGAAAATGCATTCCTTCTATACATACAAGCACAACCTGTGGCCCACTTGAAACCTGTGTGGCACCTGATGTTGATCTTTGAATTGTTTCTACATGGCATTGGATTTATCCAAGATATCATGCACCTGCTGGTGGATGTGATGGAACCATTCAATAAACCTAGAGGCTTTATCATCTTTGGATTTAATATGTATATATTTTTCTTATTTAGTCACAAGAGGCATTTCAACATCAATGGGGCACAATGTTTGAAATATTGGCCCACTTTAAAGGGGCTACGTCTAATCAATCTATGGAGATATTTATTATAGCTATGATGTAAATAGTGAAGACACTCATCCCAGTTCATGGATTCTGGGAGTTTTACATAAGTAGTATGTGCACTATCATCATGTTGGCAAACATCTATTTTCCCACTAGTCTAATGATTCAATGCAGTTGACTTGGTGAGAATCATGTCTAACTATGACTAGAGGCTCAGCCCAAATGTGCTCATGAGCCTGCTACCTCAATTTGATATAATGTTTCTTGGAATCCAAAAATGAAGCCACACTCATTCGAAGAAGTGCTTGGACATGTCTTCTGTTGTAATACTCTTCTTGCAAGAAATCATTACAGCCATCTTAGAAAATTTATTAATGGCTACAAATATATCGTTGTTACCATGCTTGGTAGAAGGAAGGCCACACATATAGCCCACGGAGATGGATTTCTAAGGATGGATAGTAGTAGGTGGAGGAGTGCCAAAACCGTTCTTCTTAATGGCTGGCTTGGCGATTACATATGTAGTGCATGATATGATATATTTTCCAACACCCTATTAGAGTTTTGGAAAATAAAAATTCTTCTGTAGTACTTCCATTGTTTTCTCCAAAAAAAAAATTCTTATGACAAGACTTTATTGCACCTCACAAATCATATTGCCACGCTCACTTGAAGGAACACAAAGGTTCCCTAAGTAGAACAACAATCCATCATATAGGTGGAATTCTAGTACCTTATTAGAATCTATCAACATATACTATGTAGTGGCCAATTACGAATCGTTTATGTATAATTGTGACCATATTGAAGTCTTCTACACATAATAATTGCAAACAATGGTCAGTGCAATAATAAGTGGCCAACTAAGATAATATACACTATTATTGGTGCTTCCCTTCTTATATTTAATGTTCAAATGTAATTGTTGCAGATATGTGGACCATTTCTAATGTCGATCATTCTATGAAAGGTCATGCTAACTCTTCCTTATTTTTATACCTCTTCTACAAAATTGTATCTTCTGTCAACTCTACATGAGGATATCATGCCAAACGCTCCATAGAAGGTAGGAATTTTCATCTTCTTGATATAGAATGTAAGGCTCATTGGGTTTCATCTTTTCTACCTTCACAACTGAGTAAATTTGCATATACGAAGGTAAACTTACTAGACATGCATTATCACTAACCTTTTTGAGTATTTCGAAGGTACCATATCTCATATCCTTGATTTTCTTACCAAATCCATACAACCTCTCCTTGTTCAACTACATCCATACTCTGCCTCCCTCCTTGAATGATTTCTCTGTTCTATGTTGATCCTGCCTAACCTTATATTTATCTAGAAACATCTACATTGTCTCTTGTAGATATAAATGGATCTGCTTGATATTATCTATAAATTCTCATGAATTGTTGGGGAGGGGGGTATCTTGGTATATTGAATGGGGAAATGGGACATAAGGGCATCATGGATGGGTTTATGTGAGAGGTTTGATCATGGTTTTGTAAGATTTATATTCTTACCATTAGAGAATGAGAAAAGGCTATAAGACTACATGACATAAGGGCTAGGGTGCCTAGACAGAAGCAAATGAAATAAATTGATAGGAGAAACCTCAATAGTTGTGATAATGTGATTAGGCACTCATTATCAGAACCCATAAGCCTTTAATCCATACCCACTAAATTCCCTATCCCCTTAAACCCCAAGCCATAATCCTTTAAGCCCTACACTTATAATTCATAACCCATTAACCCCTTGTTCCTTTAAAACCTTAGCCACTAACCGCTTAATCCTTCACCCATAACTTAGAATATTTAAACCACCCTTAAAAGTCATTACAATTAAACTTTTACACACATTTATTAAATGACCACCTCTAAATGTTCAATTCTTATGAATTTTAGGGGAGGAGGATGTTTTGGTTTAGTGAACAATGCAAGGGGATATAAGCATAGAAAGGATGAGAAGAAGTGAGAGGTTTGAGCATGATTTAGTGATATCTATAATCCTAGCATTAGATATTGAGAATGGACCTTAATTCCTCATGGCATAAGGGCTAGGGGACATAGAGGGAAGGCTATGAGAGAAATTTATAGGGGAACCCCAAATAGTTGTTACAACGGGACTAGAGGCCCCATTATCAGAACCAATAAACCCTTAAACCATAAACACTAAATTCCCAATCTCTTTAATGCCAAAGCCATAATCTCTTAACCCCTACACTCATAACTCATAACCCATTAACCCCTTAATCCCTTAAACCCTGAGCCATTAACCTCTTAACCCATAACCCTTACCTGAGAATCTGTGAACCACCTAAGCACTAAACCATTATCCTGATAAACTTTGACCCTTAACACCTAACCCCTTAACCTATTGACGCCTAAATGCCATAACCAGTTGACACCCCTAAGCCCTTGGTGCTTAACCCTTAACCGTTGAAGCTCTTAACCACTAAGACATTAACCTCTAACTCCTATATCCCCTAAACCTCGGCCCCTAGTCCCTCAACACCCTAACCTGTAAACCCCCTAATCCCTAACACCTTACACTCTACCCATTACACTTAACCCCTTACTCTCAAAACCCTTAACTCTTGGAACCCCTAAGCGTTTCTCCTAAACCATGGGTGCTACAAAACTAATATTCTTGGTCATATTTTTATCCTTTACCCTTAACCCCCGACTCTTAAACCCCTTAACTCCTAGAACCTGTAATCCTTCCTCCCAAAACATGGGTGCACCCACACTAATCTTCTTGGTTTTCAGCTCACATGCTACTACCTTTTCCGATGGTTCATGCCATCCCTCAACCACATTAAAGTTTTTTCTTTAGACTTATCATCAAGCTCTTAAATTTAAATAAATCCCCATTTTCACTACTTTGGCATGCGTAAATCCCCCTTTAGTTTGTTGTCTAGTGATTTGTTGAATTTATGGTGATCATATTGACAGTTTTGGTGTGTGTAATTTCCACTGACAATGCCAAAGAAAACTATTAGTAAGCCAAATTAATTTCTTTGTGAAACCATCATTTTCATAATCTCTACATGAAAGTGATGGAAAATGATTAAGCAGACACATCTATATAGCATGTGGAGCAACCTAAAATTAATTTTCTCAATTATTGCAATTGTCACATGGAACCTACAAGTATCATTGAGCCTTGAACCTATTTCATCATATGGAACCTGTTGGTGTGAATTCTCACATAGATCCATGGATTTGTGAATTCCTACATTGGAGGACAAGCGTTAAACATGCATGTTTTAGACCATCATCAAATACCTACTTGAGGAGACACCATCTAGTGTGGAGTGACCAGCGTGTGAATCACTTGGGTATAGAAATCTAACATCGTTGAAAACAATATGTGAAGTGGCCAACAACATGGAAAGCCACCAAGATGGAGGAGTCTATGGTGAGCTAAGATAAAAGAATAACATAAAGAGAATATAATAAAACTATAAGAATATCACAAGTAGATGTCAATGTAAGAAAATATTTCTTGCCTTTAGATTTTCTAATACCACATTTCATGGTTTGATGACTTCCACTTTCAAACACTTGCATCGAAAACTTGTGTTAATATTTCCTGATGTTATACTAATCTACAACAAACCTTGGAAAGATCATGTTCAACCTATTTATAGGGTGCTCAAATTATTGGAGGAGAAACAATTGTATGAAAAGCCTCCAAATGTTTCTATAGAGTACAAGAAGTGGAATATTTGGGTCATATTGTGTATCATGGGGGCATTAACGTAGACCCTAAAAATTAGTCATTAAGGAATGGAAAATCCCCATCAGCCTTAGCATATTCGAGGATTTCTAGAGTTAGTAGGGTATTATCGCAAGTTTGTTAATAATTATAGGAAAATAACAATGTCTCTAACAACATTATTGAAGAAAAATGATTTTTTTATGACTCCAGAAGCAACTAAGGCCTTTGAACATGTTAGATAGGTAATGTACCACGCTCTGGTCTTAGCTACACCAGACTTCAAAAAACCTTTACTGTGGAATGTGATGCCCAAAGAAATGAAATTAGTGTTATTTTAATGTAAGAACAAAGACCCATTGCTTTCAAAATTCATCTAATAAAGGGAAAGTATTTACACAAACTTATTTATGTGAAGGAAAAGTTGACAATATTGCATGCCATAAAGAAAGTGTTCCCTTATCTAATTGGAAGATGCTTCAAGGTAAAATTGGATCATAATATTCTTAAATACTTCTTGGAACAATGTTGATATAGCAGAGTAGAAAAAATGGGTCACAAGGATGTTGGGTTATGAATTTGATATCATCCACAAAAGGGGAAGAAAAATGTTATTGATAATGTACTATCATGAAGGGATGAGGATGTATAGGAATTTTCCTATGCCATTTCTATTATATAACTTGATGGATAACTAAACCAAGGTATGAATTGAAGAATTATGAGGAGGTGTGGAAACACATGTAAAAGTTGTAGAAAGATCAGAGTGCATCTTATCCATTTATATAGAAAAATGATTCATTGTGGTACAAATATTGCTTATATATATGTAAGAACTCCCAACTCAAACAAAAGGTTATTTATAAATTTCACTCCTCTCATACAGAATGGCATTTATGATTTTTTAAAACTTACCACTAGGTGAAGAAGTATTTTTTTTAGATAGCCTTAAATCTCGTATTCAGAGGTTTCTGTTAGAATTTTTGGTTTTCCAGCAAAATAAAGTTGAGACAATTAAGAACCTAGATATTTTACAACCATTAGCCACTCCAAGTTAGCATTGAGAGGAGGTATTAATGGATTTTGTCAGATGCTTACCCAAGTTTGAAGGAAAGAGTGTCATCATGCTGTTAATTGATAGATTTATCAAGTATGCATAATTTTGTGCATTATCTCATCCTTTTAAAATCAGTATAATAGCTACTACATTTGTGGAAATAGTTCAAATTCTACATGAAAACCAAAGATTGCAAGTGGCATGGATCCCATTTTCACCGAAAGTTTTTGGACAATATTATTTTCTTGCATTGGTACTCACTAGCTCATAGATCATCTTATCATAATTAATCTGATGGGAATATTGAGATAATGAGCAAATGTTTGGAAGGATATATTCATTGGTTTGCATGTGATAAATAAATACAATGGCAAAAGTAGTTACCTCTAGTAAAATGGTGGTATAGCACTTCATTCCATACCACATAAAAAATGACCCCATTTATGGCACGTTATGGGTAACATCCACTATCCATTACATCATTTTTAAGAGACAACTCTAAGGTTCAAGTAGTGGAAGATCACAATGAGAATCAACAACAAGTTCTCCAACTCTTAAAAGATAACCTAAAATTGGTGTAGAATCGAATGAAAGAATAGGAAAATCACCATTGCAATGCAATTACTTTTGATTTGGATGATGGGGTATTTTTACAGCTAGTATTCCCTAAAGCAAGATAAGAAGTATAATAAATTATCACCCAAGTTATATGGTCATCAAAAGGTGTTCCAAAATATTGGTACCATGACATACAAAGTGGAGCTACTTGCATCTCCATAAGTATGCACAACATTTCATGTTTCATAATTAAAGAAGGTTATAGGTGACAATATACCAATTCAAATAATATTACTAGAACTTCACAAGAAAGCAAAAATCATATTGGAGCCTGAAGAAATCACAAAAACAAGAATTTGAAATTTATAAAATATATCAATTTTAGAGTATCTCATTTAGTTGAAGAACTTAATTGTTGGAGATTCAACATGGGGGGATGATTATTTTATACAGAAGCAACTAGAGCTACTCAAGCATTGACGAAAACACATTTTGAAGTAAAGGGGTATACTATTGTTCTAGTGCCCCAAAGAAGTCTATTATTTTTATTTTTTCTCCCTTACATTATTATTGTCATGTAGGACCTAATTATATTTTGAACCTTAAGACTCCTATATTTACCAAGGAGGTCTTGTCATTTGAATCATCCAAGAACTGTTCATTTACGGGATCTAAAGGGAGGTTCCCCCCTAAAAGTGGCTTATTATCTAGTCATCGATATGTCTCTACTTATGTTTTTGTGCTATTTTTTATCTACATAATTGAGGCATCGAACTTTAAATGATGCAAGCATTGGCATACTATAGGCGACAACCTTATTAGGGCACAAACCTCTAATTGCTATAGGAAATAACTGGATTAAGGAACCAAACTCTTAATGATGTAGGAAGAAGCTTGATTGAAGTACCAACCTCAATGCAGGTACTCACATCCTTTTTCAATCTATTGTGGCCCACTTTTCACAATATTTTTGACTATATCCACAAGCATCACAAATAATGTAATTCTTCTGAAACATATCATATCCCTACTGTCACAACATTGTTCATTAAGTTACCATCAACTTCTCATGAAGTTATTGCTAGTTTTGTCATACCCTATTCATCAATCAACCTATTCATCACAACAACCTGTTCGACAATCTAGTACAATAACACCTTTTCCAGACACCATTTTGCTCATATCTACAAAACTTTCTCATAAACCCTAAAAGTGTTCATAATCGCCAAAACAAAAAATATAGCTTTGTACCATCATGAATGAATGTTCAGATTCTTCCTAACCCATAGAAAGATCACAATTGACTTTTGATAATTTCTCCTTTCCAAAATCTAATTTGGTTTGAAAGTCACCCCAAAAGCCATATAGAACCATAAAATCAATTAAGTTCTCAACAAAATGACCCTTTCAGTGAATGTTCTAGAAAATGAACTTTTCCTGACAGCCTTTCTAAAAAATTCTCCTTTCTTTTCTATGTAACTCTTTGACAAAATGTAATTTGTGTAAAAAAAAAAAATACTTTATGTTGATTAAATTCAAACATATAACCCCCACCAACTCAAGAATTGTCAAAACCATTTTGGCCTTTGTGCAGCCAACGTAGAACGCAATTACTGTCAAAGCAATAGATAGCATGATCAGTGCATTTGGGTGATCAATCAAAATAGAGAGAAAATTCTTGCGCCTTCTAACAATCAATAGAGATAATGACCAATGCCTTGGGGCAAAGAACACAATGTATTGATATCAGAAACCAACAAAACATAGCGTATGGCTTATTCCTATGAGAAACCAACACATTAGGGCCTATTGTTTTTTCGTTTGGGGGAACAAAAGAATAGAGAGAATGAACTTATACCTTACATTGACCAACACACAAGGCTCACAACCTATGCTCACATCCTACGTTGATCCATCATGCAGATAGACAATGATTCCTCAGGCCAAAAACACAAGAGAAAAAAGTCACTTCTTGATGTCTCTCATCGTATAGTTCCTTCAAAGATAAAAAAAACACCACATTGAATTTGATACCCTCCTATACATAAGTGTGAGAGAATATTATACTGCTTGATGCTAACACAAGTTTGAGTTTTGATATGCAATACATGTTGAGGAATCTCCATGTGCTCTCGCTATGCGACCTAGTCCCACGGTCCATGGAAAATATGATGTTGATGCCATCAGGATGTCACCCTTTGTAGGTTGTCTGCCCTAAATAGGCCATGTTTCACTCAGGAACAATCTATTTGACTAACCAATCTATCCAATCACAATGCCATGTGGTGTTTTTCCCTCATTGCAGTGGTCAACTTCAAACTGACACATCTTCTTATCTTGGAGGATTTTGAGCAAGTGTCATATCCTATTAGAAAGTTCATGGACATGAATCTTGAACGATTCCATCCATAGCCCCTTTTAAACACCATAAATTATAAAAGAACTCAATATACTTCCATTCACATTAAACCCCATTGAGCATGATGTTGTCAAGATATCAAACTTATCTAGGAGAAGACACTCAAACCATGTCATATATAGATTAATTTGACTTCTAGTTTGACATCAATGACATGTTTTCATCAATGACAACACTATGTCCAACACAAATAGGATAATCATTTATAGTCCTTGTAACCATAAATAAGAGAGCTTCCATAAATAATAACATCATCATAAGCAACATGAGAGCAATAACCAAGGACAAATGTACATTATTGTTCGTTTTCATGGCAGATGGCATCACACTATTTAATTTTATGCTTTTGGAAACCTCTAATATAGGGAATAAATCTTTAATGCATTGATTAATGGAAAAATTTATTGCTAGTAAATCTTTTAGATAATCAGAGTTATGAAACATAACTTATGGTCTATTTGAAGTCCAGTTAAACAATTTCTTGTATGCACGTAATAAATCATGGACATGCGTGGATTCTCTATAAATACATAATAAATAAAGGGACAAGTAGAGGAGGATCACACCTTTTGGATTTGAAGTGATTAATAGACTAGAATTTCAAGTAGCATCAAACCTAATTATAATATTAACCATGAAGAGCGTCTACATTCATAGAACACATGTAGAAAACATATAGAAAAGCCCAAAAGTGGCGTAAGGAATTTATGGTTACAAATAATTATGTTAAATATTAGGCTATATGGTAGCCTTGATAAATGTAGCTATGAAGAGGGATTAATATTGAAAATTTATCATTGATAAATTCTAATATAGTAATTGAAAGAAAATATTTTTGATTTCATGCTAGAGAAAGTTACCAAAGCGTGACCAATCAAAATGTCAAGAATATATCGAACTCAATTGTGTCAAAATCAGTGTCATGTGACAAGTCAAATTTCTTAATTTCTCTTTTGGATTCTAGGTTAACTAAGTTGTGATTTGATTGATATGTACTGTTTCATATGTGGATGTTTTATAATTATAAGAACATGCTTTTGGTGTTAGACTAAAGAAATAAACATAGTTATTTTTATGCCTATAGTGAATAGAACCTTGACTTTCACATAGAAATCCTTATTATTCATCTTTACTTCATGTCATGATGTTAATATTCCTAATAAACATTTGAGGGAAAAATGGAATCTCATTATTAGAAATCTTAAGGTATAGTGTGAAGAAATGAGATATCATGCAAGATATTGACTATATTGATATTAAGTATATAAATGAATAATAACATTTTCCATACTCACATGAGTTACTGAATTGGTATATATATTCATAAATTTTTATTTCTTGTACAACTAAAAAGAAGAGAACATATATATTTTGTTTCTACCATACTTAAACTTGAAATATAATGTATGTAAATATTGTGAGGGAAATGTATGAACCTTCCACTCATCTCTGTTATTATCCTCCACTCATCTCTGTTATTATCCTCCACTCGCATAGACAGAAGCCACTTAGCACGATCCTAACAAATGGAATACAACTTTATCTTCGAATATCATTAAATATTTAATTTCCCTGGCTACTCTCTTCTTAGTAGACAACTAAAGCATTTATAGGTAGCAATTTTGATTAAAGTGGTGGAAGGCGTATGATGTCATTCATTAAGGTGGTGAAGACACATATGGTGTATTATCTTGTTGTTATGTTGTTATGCATGAGTAGAGGAATCAGCATTATATTAGTATGAAGGACTGGGGACATGGTGACTGGCTTGCTGAGTAACAATGACAACTCAAGCCAAGAGTTGTGATGATGTCGACGAGGACAGTCACCTCAAAGTGATCGATTAACAAAAGCAGGAATATAAATGATTTTATGTGTTGCTCCCATTATGATTTTTATTAATGCTACGAAATGATGAATGGATATACATAAAATGATATTTATTCTTGCTAATGATTAGCGTGAGATCCTATAACAACAATACTCTACCTGCACGAAAGAAAGAAAAACGGGACCACGACCAACATCTCTATGTATGCATAGAGGGAAGGGATGAAAAAAACAAAAATCAAAAAATAGACGGAAGGGATCCATGTGAAGCGAGAATCTGTCCTTTGTTCAAGAGCCAATTAATTTCCTAGTACATTTAAAGGAAAGGATTGAGTGTGAGGAGCTACTAAATTGCGAAACCGGACCACTGCTACTGCGATATTAGTATGATGTGCGGACGCGTGCCTGCCAGCATCAATGGAGCTCTCATAATTCCTCAGTAACTCCGCCTTGCCATTAGACATGGCTTGCTCCTGCTGCTTCGAATTTGCAGTGCAACATCCAGGAGTTGGAGCATGTTTTGGGCACTGAGGTGCAGCTGGAGGGCACCTAGAAGCAGCAACAACCAAATGTAAGGGGTCTACCTTAAACAACGTGCACATAAGTAGGGCAACCAGAATAACAGACATATCAGTTATCATTTTCCTGGGGAATGGCATCATCGTTTTAATAAATGAATCTTCAGCTGATTGATGGGTTCGGTTAAATTATTGATGGTCGATAATGAGAGTTATGAAAAGGGGATTTGTAATTGCAGATCAAATATTTGGTGGATGCATACAACACATTACTCTATTCTATAAATACAAGACCGACAGGAGGAGGAGCGGGAGCAGACACGAGTTTTTTTAGATGTTAGATGGTCCATCAATCTGGTTATTGAATTGAATTGAAATTAGTTGTAACGTCGACCATTGACAGATCCTTCGTTCGTGGAGCAGACAGTAGAGAACTTTGTGGGTTGAATGCGTGCACACAGTGAGGAATAGTAATGTGTGACCGGCTTTTGATGTTTGACTTAATGCTTTGATGAGACAATTTGATTCATCTCGAGTGTCAAACTGACTCCCATAGATGGAAAGTCAAAGTTGCAATATGGATGGTTAGAAATATGTTATTCGAGTTATTTATTTTAGAAAATGGTAACATATATGAATATAATTAATTTCTTAAGGTGAGAATAATTTTACCAGCATATATTTATTTTAAATACAGATTTAGGATTAGTGCAAATTTTTTAGAGTGTAAAATACAATGTGTTATTTTTACTTGTTGAAATTGTATTTTTGAATGCTAAATTATATATATATATATATATATATATATATATGAGAGACTAAATAAACATTTTAATCATAAAACTTAATTTTTTCATGATATATATATATATATATAATTTTTTATTTTTTTTTTATGTTTAGAGACGAGGTTATTTTGAATTATGGTTTTTAGTGTTTTATTTTAGTTATTGATAATTAGATGATGGATGGTATGCTCATAATATTATTTTTAGTAGTAGTTAGAATAGAATGTTAAGATTTATTTTAAAGATAGTCATTCTCTTTTTGCTTTTCAATCTAATTCTAAAATTGCTTTAACATTAATTATAATTATAATTATAATGATACATGTAGAGAGAGTGGGATACGGTTTTTTCGACATGTGTTATTTATAAGCTATAGTATTGGTCCATGATATTCTAACATCTCTTATTTTATAATACTAATAATAAAAAATAAAATTACAAATTAGTTAATTTTTATGATTTTTTATGATTTTTTAAATCTTGATAGTTTGAAATGTATGACGAGTCTCTATCATGAACTGATATCTATAAGTATTAATCAAACATTTGATTTATATGATTGAACTATTTAATACCAATAGTTGTGTTTAAAATCATTAATCATATCAACAAATTAGATATATAAATACAATGAAAAATTGAAAAGTGTAAATTATTTAGTAAACTTCATTTTATAAAAACATAAATTTGAAAATGCATTTCTTCTATAAGCAATGACATTCTTTGCCTCATTCAATTTTATTTATTTCACGAAACTTTTTGATAAAAAATACCTCTTGGGGCGTTAAGAGATAGTCTTGGTTGTTTCTAAGTTAATACTAAAGCCATTCCCATGTTTATAAATAATGGATGGAATGTTTTGTGCAAATTAAACCAATATAGAGATTTTTCAAATTTGTTCTTTCCTCACTTATTACTTTCTATACTTTCATTGATTTAGCAAAATGAACTGGGTAAAGACAACACATGATAAATCTTAAAAATCTTTAAAATAACATCATGTGATATCGAATATGAAATTAGTTTAGTATGAATTGCTTCATTAGAAAAGACAATAACCATATAATTATTAGTTTTTTAAAGAATATATTAAATACATAAATATTATGAGTAAGTAAGTAAAATAAAAAGGTTTGATAAAGGGTTAAGATTTATTTTAAAGGTTTGTTTGAGCTAGGGAGTTATAGTTTTTTTGGCAAGCTTGGTCCATGGTATTCTATCATAACGTATTCATATATACTATTGGTCCATGGTATTTGTCATAACTTATTTACATATACTATTTGTCAATGGTCTTGTAACATACATTGTTTATAGACAAAAGTCTTTATCGTAACATAGGAGTGAATCTCTATGTTTAAAATTATTATTACATGCCCTTTTAAATGTGTATAAGATTCACTGATATGTTAATTCTTCTTACAAATAATAACAGTAATAATAGTAATAATAATAACAATTTTACAAATTAGTTAATTATGCCGTAAGGCATCTCCCTTTGAAATCAACTCTCCCAACCGCGACCGTGTAATCATCTGCACCATTCGATCAAATGTCAGACGATTGGAAATTTTAAGGCCCTTGGATTAATAATTAAGGCAAAAAACCCTAATAGTTAGATTAAAACAGGTATTCTCCAACGTTTTTACTACATTCTCTTCATGGTTCTTTGGTCTTGGTGACCAAGAAAAACAACGAGGAGTGTTGTGATTTCAATAGGGCTTTCAACTTCAGTTTGAGGATGCAGGGTAAGGAAAGTCGAATCCTTCATCCTGTAACATGGTTTCTTTATGCGCGATGCTCTGCCACTTCTGCAACACTTAACATGTACTCAAGGGGCAATTTGGTTGTTTTTCATTACATTCATTTTGCTCTCGCAAGCTGTAAAGTTCTTCAAAGGTTTAGTGATTGTTTCATTAGATTTGAGTTAATCTACAATCTTGGTATCTCATGATGCCCGTTATGGATTTTAACTAGTTTTTTTAATGGCGGATATTGTTGTAATTTTGACACCCATTGAAGTAATTTTTCCCTTTGTCTTTTGTTGGTAATGATAGGATTTGAGGGAGAATTTTATATGTGTAATGTTCATCATATTCTCTGCTGTTTGAATTCTTTTTGGCTATGAAGTTGGTCTTCAACCTTCAACGAGTTCCTCTGCATCTACCTCCCTGTAGCCCATTTCTCCAAGCACGGAGTGCTTTCTCATCGAAGATCCCCTTATAGTTGGACAAGAGGATACCTTTACAGTATTAGAGAGATTTGTGGTGGAAGCAGAGGAAAAGTGTAGCCCTTTTTTTCGCATTAGAAGTGCACAATATCTAGCTTTAGCATCTTTTCTCGTTATCAAATGAGCATTGAGGTCGCCAATACAAAGTCAGATATTGACAACCATCTCAAATCGATTTCCATGATTCAGTTGGGGCTTACTCACGAGGTTCTTCTTGGGTTGTCCACACTCAGGGAAAGTGTTCAACCTTCAACCAGTTCCTCTGCATCTACCTCCATGTAGCCCATTTCTCCAAGCACAAAGGTATTTCTCATCGAAGAGCCCCTCATAGCTGGAGAAGAGGACACCTTTGCAGTATTAGAGATATTTGTGGTGGAATCAAAGAAAGAGGGTAGCTCTCCTTTTCGCGTTGGGGTGGTTGGCAAGGGTGGAGCAGGAAAAACCACACTCCTCAAGATCATCTTCAACAATCCAAAGGTGAGAAATATCTTCAGAGATGACTTATTGCTTTGGCTCATTATTTCCAATAATCCATCTTTTACAAATCTTAGAAATGAACTATGTATGCAAATAGCCACACTTACAAAGATAGAATTAGATAGAAACGAGGGTGATGAATATGCAAAGATGTGGTTGAGTCAGAGATTGCAGAGGTTTGCTTTATTTTTGGATGACATTTGGATAGATGGTTCCTAGTTGATGGAGGACTTGTGTTTGCTGCTACTAACCCACCACTCCAGCTCCAGACTTGTTGTAAGTTCAAGAAATCACAAATTCCTGTCAGAAATTGGAGTTGCAAAGACATCTGTAATAAGAATGGGGGATTTGTTAGAAGAGGACAATTGGTAGCTATTTGTTATTCATCATTTCTAGTTATGTTCCTATTGTTACATACTATTGCCTAAGGCTTTTCCTATATCACTATCCCATCCTAAAAGGGATCAACGTGTTTCTAATGAAATCCTATAATGGCTGATATTGGTTTCATCCCTGGATTTATAAATGTCGGCATCCAAATTGTGGTTGATTAAATTCTTCCCCACATCAATATTGTGGTTCGCTGCAGGAAAGAGTTGTCAACTCTCCAACATGTTGTAAGAGAGATTGAGCCAATCATCACCCACATCTAGCAATATTGCTTGCAGATAAACAAAAAGAGAGGTATTTCCATTTAAGTTATTTTCTCACTGATATACAACCAATCAATAGGATGCTCATTGCTATCATTGTTACAGTCACGCATAAGTCAATGTCATGCAATCAGTCTTACTCTTACAGCATCAACAAATTGTCAAGGATTTGTCACACAAGGTTTATGTCCTATGTCAAGGACTTTAGCTATTAGTGCTATTGGTGAAGCTTCAGACCTAGGATCACAAATTGAAGAGAAGAAAATAGTAGAGCCTCCTAATCTGAAGTTAAATATCACAGATACCCAAAGAAAAGCTCAGCCTTCTCAAGTAATGGTGCTTCTAAGTTTGCTACTGAGGCATGACAACACAAACTTGTACATCGCTTCCTTTCTATTTTCGCAGGGGCAATGTACACTCTGACTAGCCACTTGTGATATTAAAACAATGAGCTCTGAGGTCAATATAATACTCAGACTTATTGAGAAACAAGAGGTGGAGATATTCAATAGAAAAAGATGGAGATGGGAGTTTCAATGGACAATCTACTTCAAACAATTTCAGCTCACAGAATCAGGAATCGATTTCAATTATTATGCCTCTATACAATTCATTCTCTGATGAAGGATTCATGGTAGAAGGACCTTGAAAAAAACCTCATTCCTCATATTTTGGCAAAGATGATTAGATTTCATAAATGACAAATCAAACACCCGTAACCATCAGTGTTGTTAGATTTATCACCAACAAAATCTAACACTGAAAGTTCAAATTCACCAAAGAGTATTTCTGAGGAAAATCATTGTGATAAGCGAGTAATATGGAGAACAACTACAGATCCATGCTACCAGCATTTTTCTAGGGAAAATAATCTTGCAAATTGAAGCCCAACGACACCCTTGATGAAGAAACCAAAAATACCAAAGACCCTTGTCTTCTCGTCAGATCTACCAAAAGATTCATCTAATCGTAACTAATTTCAATACTCTTCCACAAGAATCCTCAGCGAACATATCAGTCTTCAACAGTCCAAAGGTGAGAAATCTCTTTAGAGATGACTTTTTGCTTTGGCTCACTGTTTCAAATAATCAATATTTTACAATCTTAGAAATGAAATTTGTGTGCAAATAGCCATGCTTACAAAGATAGAAATAGATAGAAATGAAGGTGATGAATATGCAAAGATGTGGTTGAGTCAGAGATTGCAGACTCAGAGGTTTTCTTTATTTCTGGATGAAGTTTGGAGAGATGGTTCCGAGTTGATGGAAGAATTTGGTTTGTTGTTGCTAACCCACCACTCCAACTACAATCTTGTTGTAAGTTCAAGAAATTGCAAAGTCCTGTCAGAAATTGGAGCTACAGAGAAATCTATAATAAGAATGGGGGATTTGGTAGAAGAGGAAAATTGGCAGCTATTTTTTATTCATCCTTTTCGATTTCCATGATTCAGTTGGGGCTTACTCACGAGGTTCTTCTTCAGTTAACCACACATAGGGAAAGTGTTCAACCTTCAGCCAGTTCTTTGTTCTTGATTGGCATATCTGATTACAAGTTATTTTCTCACTGATATACAACCAATCAATAGGATGCTCATTGCTATCATTGTTACAGTCACGCATAAGTCAATGTCATGCAATCAGTCTTACTCTTATAGCATCAACAAATCGTCAAGGATCTGTCACAAAAGTTTTATGTCCTGTGTCAAGGTCTTTAGCTATTAATATTGTCGGTGAAGCTTCAGACCTAGGATCACAACTTGAAGAGAAGAAACTAGTAGAGCCTGCCAATCTGAAGATAAATATCATAGATACCCAAAGAAAATGTCAGTCTTCTCAAGTAATGGTGCTTCTAAGTTTGCTACTGAGGCATGACAACACAAAATTGTACACTGCTTCCTTTCTATTTTATGAGGGGCAATGTACACTCCGAGTAGCCACTTGTGATATTAAAACAATGAGCTCTGAGGTCAATATAATGCTCAGACTTACTGAGAAACAAGAGCTAGAGATATTCAATAGAAAAGGATGGAGATGGGAGTTTCAATGGACAATTTTCATTAAACAATTTTAGCTCACAGAATAAGGAATCGATTTCAATTAGTATGCCTCTATATAATTCATTCTCTGATGAAGGATTCGTGGTAGAAGGACCTTAGATTTATCAGTGTTGTTAGATTTATCACCAGCAAAATCTAACACTGAAAATTCAAATTCACCAAAGATTATTTTAGAGGAAAATCATCGTGATAATCTGTAATATGGAGAACGAATACAGATCCATGCTACCAGCATTTTTCCAGGGAAAATAATCTTGCAAATTGAAACCCAATGAAACCCTTTATGAAGAAACCAAAAATACCAGAAACCCTTGTCTTCTCATCAGATCTACCAAAAGATTCATATAATCATAAGTAATTTCAATACTCTTCCACAAGAACCCTCAGCAAACATATCAGTCTTCAACAGTCCAAAGGTGAGAAATCTCTTCAGAGATGACTTATTGCTTTGGCTCACTTTTTCCCATAATCCATCTTTTACCATCTTAGAAATGAACTGTGTATGCAAATAACCATGCTTACAAAGATAGAACTAAATAGAAATGAGGGTGATGAATATGCAAAGATGTTGTTGAGTTAGAGATTGCAGACTCAATGGTTTGCTTTATTTCTGGATGAAGTTTAGAGAGATGGTTCCCAGTTGATGGAAGAATTTGGTTTGTTGTTGCTAACCTACCCCTCCAACTCCAGACTTGTTGTAAGTTCAAGAAATCGCAAAGTCCTATCAGAAACTGGAGTTGCAAAGACATCTATAATAAGAATGGGGGATTTGGTAGAAGAAGAAAACTGGCAGCTATTTTTTATTCATCCTTTTTTATTTCCATGATTAAGTTGGGGCTTACTCATGAGGTTCTTCTTCAGTTGCCGACACTCAGGGAAAGTATTCAACCTTTAGCTAATTCTTTGTTCTTGATTGGCATATCTGATTACCAAGTTATTTTCTCATTGATATACAACCAATGAATAGGATGCTCATTACTGTCATTGTTACAGTCATCCATAAGTCAATGTCATGTAATCAGTGTTACACTTACAACATCAAGAAATCGTCAAGGATCTACCACACAAGGTTTCTATCCTGTGTCAAGGTCTTCAACTATTAGTGCTATTGGTGAAGCTTTAGACCCAGGATCACAACATGAAGAGAAGAATCTGGTAGAGCCTCCTAATCTGAAGATAAATATCACATATACCCAAAGAAAAGCTCATTCTTCTCAAGTAATGGTGCTTCTAAGTTTGCTACTGAGGCATGACAACACAAAATTGTACATTGCTTCCTTTCTATTTTCTGAAGGGCAATGTACACTCTGAGTAGCTGCTTCTAATATTAAAACAGTGAGCTGTGAGGTCAATATAATGCTCAGACTTAATGAGAAACAAGAACTGGAGATATTCAATAGACAAAGATGGAGATGGGAGTTTCAATGGAAAATCTACTTCAAACAATTTCAGCTCATGGAATCAGGAATCGATTTCAATTATTATGCCTCTATATAATTCATTCTCTGATGAAGGATTGGTGGTAGAAGTACCTTGAAAAAAACCTCATTCCTCATATTTTGGCAAAGATGATTAGATTTCAAAAATGACAAATCAAACACCTGTAATCATCAGTGTTGTTTGATTTATCACCAGCAAAATCTAACACTAAAAATTCAAATTCACCAAAGAGTATTTTAGAGGAAAATCATCGGGATAATTGAATAATATGGAGAACAACTACAGATTCATACCACCAGCATTTTTCTAGGGAAAATAATCTTGCAAATTGAAACCCAATGAAACACTTTATGAAGAAACCAAAAATAGTAGAAACTAAGAATTTGAAATTTATAAAATATATAAATTTTTAGAGTATCTCATTAAGTTGAAGAACTTAATTTCTAGTGATTCAACACGGGGGGATGATTATTTTATGCAAAAGAAACTAGAGCTACTCAAGCATTGACGAAAACACATTTTGAAGTAAAAGGGCATATCAAGTCCCTATAATTATAGTGTATCCCACATACTATTGTTCTTCTGCCCCAAAGAAGTCTATTATTGTTATTTATGTTCCCTTAAATTATTATTGTCATGTAGGACCTAATTATATTTTGAACCTTAAGACTCCTATATATACCAAGGAGGTCTTGTCATTTGAATCATCAAAGAATTGTTCATTTATGGGATGTAAAGGGAGGTCCCCCCCTAAAAGTGGCTTATTGTCTAGTCATTGATATGTCTCTTCTTATGTTTTTGTACTATTTTTGATCTACATAACTGAGGCATTGAACTTTAAATGATGCAAACATTGGCATACTATAGGCGACAACCTTATTAGGGCACAAACCTCTGATTGTTGTAGGAAATAACTGGATTAAGGAACCAAACTCTTAATGATGTAAGAAGAAGCTTGGTTGAGGTAACAACCTCAGTGCAGGTACTCACATCCTTTTTTAATTGTTGTGGCCCACTTTTCACAATATTTTTTACTATATCCACAAGCATCAAAAATAATGTAATTCTTCCGAAAGATATCATATCACTATTGTCACAACATTGTTCATTAAGTTACCATCAACTTTTCATCAAGTTATTGCCAGTGTTGTCATACCCTATTCATCAATCAACATGTTCATCACAACAACTTGTTCAACAATCTAGTACAATAACATTTTTTCCAGATACCATTTTGCTTATACATACAAAAATTGCTCAGAAACCCTAAAAATGTTCATAAGCCCCAAAACAAAAAATATAGCTTTGTAACATCATGAATGCATGTTCAGATTCTTCCTAATCCATAGAAAGATCACAATTGAGTTTTGATAATTTCCCCTTTTCAAAATCTAATTTGGTTTGAAATTCATCCCAAAAGCCATATAGGACCATAAAATAAATTAAGTGCTCAAGAAAATGACCCTTTCAGTGAATGTTCTAGAAAATGAACTTTTCCTCGCAGCCTTTCTAAAAAATTCTCCTTCCTTATCTGTGTAACTCTTTGACAAAATGTATTTTGTGTAAAAAAAAATAATAATAAAAAAAATCTTTATGTTGATTAAGTTCAAATATATAACCTCCACCAACTCAAGAATTGTCAAAACCATTTTGGCCTTTGCGCAACCAACGGAGAGCACAATTGTTTTCAAAGCAATAGATAGCATGATCAGTGCATTTGGGTGATCAATAAAAATAGAGAGAAAAACCTTGCACCTTCTAACAATCAATAGAGATAATGACCCATGCCTTGGCGCAAAGAACACAATGTATTGATATCAGAAACCAACAAAACATAGCGCATGGTTTATTCCTATGAGAAACCAACACATTAGAGACTATTTCCCTTTCCCTTGGGGGAACAAAAGAATAGAGAGAGTGACCTTATACCTTAAATTGACCAACACACATGGCTCACATCCTACGTTGATCCATCATGCAAATAGGGAATGATTTCTCAAGCCAAAAACACAAGAAAAAAAGTCATTTCTTGATGTCTCTCATCGGAGAGCTCCTTCAATGATTAAAAAAACACCACATTGAATTTAATACCCTTCTATACATAAGTGTGAGAGAAGATTATACTACTTGAAGCTAACACAAATTTAAGGTTTGATGTGTAACACACGTTGAGTAATCTCCATGTGCTCTCGCTATGCGACCTAGTCCTACAGTCCATGGAAAATATGATGTTGATGCCATGATGATGTCACCCTTTGTAGGTGGTGTGCCCTAAATAGGCCATGTTTCACTCAAGAACAATCTATTCGGCTAACAAAACTATCCAATCACAATGCCATGTGGTGTTTTTCCCTGATTGTAGTGGTCAAGTTCAAACTGACACATCTTCTTATCTTGGAGGATTTTGAACAAGTGTCATATCCTATGAGAACATTCATGGACATGACTCTCGAATCATTCCATCAATAGCCCCTTTTAAACACCATAAATTCTACAAAAACTCAATATACTTCAAGTCAAATTAACCCCCATTTAGCATGATGTTGTCAAGGTATCAAACTTATGTGGGAGAAGACACCCAAACCATGTCATATATAGATTCATTTCACTTCTAGTTTGACATCAATGACATGTTTTCATCAATGACAACACTATCTCCAACACAATTAGGATAATCATTTATAGTCCTTGTAACCATAAATAAGAGAGCTTGCATAAATAATAACATCATCATAAGCAACATGAGAGCAATAACCAAGGGCAATTGTACATTACTGTTCATTTTCATGGCAAATGGAATCACACTATTTAATTTTGTGCTTTTTGAAACCTCTAATACACAGAATAAATCTTTAATGCATTGATTAATGGAAAAAATTATTGCTAGTCAATATTTTAGATAATCAGAGTTATGAAACATAACTTATGGTCTATTTGAAGTCTAGTTAAACAATTTCTTGTATGCACATAATAAGTCATGGACATGCATGGATTCTCTATAAATACATAATAAATAAAGGGACAAGTAGAGGAGGATCACACCTTTTGGATTTGATGTGATTAATAGACTAGAATTTCAAGTAGCGTCAAACCTAATTATAATATTAACCATGAAGAGTGTGTACATTCATAGAACACATGTAGAGAACATATAGAAAAGCTTAAAAGTGTCGTAATGAATTTATGGTAACAAATAATTATGTTAAATATTAGGCTATATGGTAGCCTTGATAAATGTATCTATGAAAAGGGATTAATATTGAAAATATATCACTGATAAATTCTAATGTAGTAATGGAGAGAGAATATTTTTGATTTCATGCTAGAGAAAGTTACCAAAGCGTGACCAATCAAAATGTCAAGAAGATATTGAACTCAATTGTGTCCAAATCAGTGTCATGTGACAAATCAAATTTCTTAATTTATCTTTTGGATTCTAGCTTAACTAAGTTGTGATTTGATTGAGATGTGCCATTTCATATGTGGATGTTGTATAATTATAAGAACATGCTTTTGGTGTTAGACTAAAGAAATAAACATAGTTATTTTTATGCCTATAGTCAATAGAACCTTGACTTTCACATAGAAATCCTTATTAGTCATATTTACTTCATGTCATGATGTTAATATTCCTAGTAAACATTTGAGGGAAAAATTGAATCTCATTACTAGAGATCTTAAAGTATAGTGTGAAGAAATAAGATATCATGCAAGATATTGAATATCTTGATATTAGGAATATAAATGATTAATAACATTTTCCATACTCACATAAGTTATTGAATCGGTGTATATACTGATAATTTTATATTTCTTGTACAACTAAAAAGAAGATAGCATATATATCTTGTTTCCACAATACTTAAACTTTAACTATAATGTATCTTAAACTTTAACTATAATGTATGTAAATATTGTGAGACAAATGTATGAACCTTCCATTCATCTCTGTTATTATCCTCCATTCACATAGACCATGTTATTATCCTCCATTGACATAGACCAAAGCCATTTAGCATGATTCTAACAAATGGAATACAACTTTATCTTCGAATATCATTAAATATTTAATTTCCCTGGCTACTCTCTTCTTAGTAGACAACTAAAGCATTTATAGGTAGCAATTTTGATTAAAGTGGTGGAAGTTGTATGATGTCATTCATTAAGGTGGTGAAGACACATATGGTATCATCTTGTTGTTATGCATGAGTAGAGGAATCAACATTATATGAGTATGAAGGACTTGGGACATGGTGACTGGCTTGCTGAGTAACAATGACAACTCAAGCCAAGAGTTGTGATGATGTCAACGAGGACAGTCACCTCAAAGTGATCGATTAACAAAAGCAGGAATATAAATGATTTTATGTGTTGCTCCCATTATTATTTTTATTAATACTATGAAATGATGGATTTTTATGGAGTAGTCTACCCAGGCGGTAGAATGGCCCGGTTTCCGTCACCAGCCGGAAAAACCTCCGGCTCCGGCTGCCGGTAATTCCTCCACCCTCCGCTGCCTCTGCCCAACCCTGCCACCCTCCGCATTAATGTAGACCAATGACACGTCCCTGACAGACATTCCGATTTTCCCATTTCCATCACGTCTTGCAGGGAAGTTAATTCACCATATTCACCTGCAAAAGGGTTGGGCTCAAGAAGAGCCCGTGGACGCCCGAAGAAGATCAAAAACTCATTACTTACATACAGGAGCACGGACATGGTAGAGCTAGAGCATGGCCATGGCAGCTGGAGGGCTCTGCCACAGAAAGCTGGTGATTAGGAATTTATATTTAGTGCTAGAACTTGCTAGAAATTCTCTGTATTTTTGTTTTTTGGGTAGTTTTCATGTGGTGATTTTTATGCACGGTCGCTGAGATGCGGGAAGCGCTACAGATTGTGTTGGGCTGGATCTGAAACTCCCCAGCATTGAGCTGGATCTGAAACTCCCCAGAACCACTGGAATACCCACCTGAGGAAGCGCTTGCTACAGATGCGAATTGACCCCGTGACGCACAAGCCCAAAGCCGAATCGATTATGGCACCTGGTGTTCAGTCGTCCAATGGGTTCTCGAATCTGAGCCATATGGCGCAGTGGGAGAGCGCGTACCTGGAAGTCGAATCGAGGCTGGCGCGCGAGTCCAAGCTCAGGGCTAGGGGCCTCTGGTTTGCCCAGTTGAGAAACGTTAATGCGAGCTCGGATTTATTCAGCAGATTGCGGAGAGCCAGTGCAGGGTTCGAATCCGATAGAGAGGAATCAAAGATTCCCGGGTTGAGCTCTGTTATGGGCTTTGATTGTATGAAAATGACACAGAAATGGGACAAGTTCTAGGATTCGAGGTCGGGAACCAAGTTAGACCAGTGCAATTTGTCAGCCTTGGGAGGTTCGCTGGGTAGTTATAGTCCACTGGAGAATGAGGACCGAGCTAGTAAGACGAGCTATTTGGCCCTTCTGCAACAAGCTATGTGCTATGCTGGAATATTTTATATTCTATGTCAGTTTAGACCTGAATGTCTGTGAAATCTCAACTCTCTTTGAATTGTTCGATTTCATAGAAGCCATATAAATGGTTTTGTAATTAAATTGGATTGTTTGAAATTTATTTATTAATTTGGTTTTGTAATTATATGAAATAGCCTGAAATTTACTAATTAATGAATTATTGTCTAGAGAAAGCCTGTTATTATCACCTCGGGCTTTGGGGTTTTTGTTAGCATGGTGGGATGTATTATGTGATATATTAGTTTTGGAATCCAATGTGTGTTGCTTTAAAACCTTTTATGAAGCATTGGATTTCATTATTTGAAACTCAAGGACAAATATGAAGTCTTGTCTAGAGAAAAACTTGTTATTTCTCCTCATTATCTTTCTAGTTCTCTTGTTAATCTGTGTATTATATATCTTGACTTGAAATTTAACCATTTCATTTTACAATTACTTCAATTGTGTCCTATACATCTAACATCACATTTTATAATTTTTTGAAAGTTTCATGAGATTGAAAAATCCCAATTTGAAGATACCGTTCTGAGAGATTCTGGCCTCATTACCAGTGAGAGAGGCACCAAATACTATGCTGTCGGAATCTTCCGCGTAGCCGGCCTTTATCAGAAACAGCAGCACAACGAAGAGAAATAAACAAGACAGATCAATCTGGGGGAGTTGCTCTGTCATTCTCTTTTCACTTCCCATTCTAAAATCAATGAGCTGCCAAGCTCCCACACCATACCCTCAAACCCATTATAACGTGTTCATGAGAGCGGTCCGGCTTTAGAATGTTGTCTATTCAACTCGAACGAGAGGGTAAGGGATACCCCATAATACCTACACTAACGGCCAACGGACAGCGGTCTGGCAATTGAATGTTGTTTCCTCTGCTTGAACGACTCCATACGATACGGTAGGCTCTATTATATTTGATATAAAACAAAATTCGAAGAATTCAATTGGTTATTTGGCAGTGGGTTGGCTTTGCTTTGCTTCTGTATAATTTTAAGAATGTTCCACTTTCAAAACCTTGAATGTAATGAGTAGGTTTTTAGCCACGTTCTCGGTTTATTTTGGTCAAAGGGTTTTAGCCACGTTCTGTTTATTTTGGCAAGATATGGAGTGTTCTACTTCATTTTACTATGTGATATTCTAATAAAAATTGACCTTGGATAGTATGTTCATACAATCACTTCCTTATTAAGGTTTTACAATCTGTTTATAATTGCCAGTGACAATTTACCAGAAGAATGACACTGAGATATTTTATACCATGGGATTGAGTTTTTTATGTCAAAAATTGAGTCAACGTGTTTGCTAAGAGGGTTAAGAAACTTGATTCTATAGAATAACAAATCAACAAACTATCTTCTGGCTCTTCCAATGTTTTAACTTTAACAAAATAATTTGTTATTTTGTTTGATGTTTTGGGTTAACTATTAATTTAAAGTAATAACTTTCACTTAGAGTTTGCAATTCCGTATGTTATGTTAATTAGATTTTCTTAGATAATCAAAACTATATTATTGTAAAAGCTTTGTATGTGAACTCAAAATAAGTCTGGATTTATTAAGCTAGTCTTCAATTTCATTTTGAATTTCGAAGATCTGCATAATGAGGTTCTGTTCATATTTAATATTTTGAGGATTTGTTTTGTTTGTCTTCAGTTTAAGTTTGCAGGATTTGTTCGGTTAATCTTCTGCATATTCAAGAGCTATTCCCCTGGAATATTTGAGTTGGGTAAATGTATTTGCATTTGTAAGATCAATGCTTGAGTTGGGTAAATGTATCTGCATCTAATCTGGATATTCAAGAAATGTTTATCTGGAACACTGATGTTGGGAAAGTGTATTTGGGGAAAGTGTATTTGGTTTGTTATAGATGTTGAACATATTCTCATTGATGTTAAATATGATATATGACAGTTGTAAGAAATATATAAAACTTTGAAAGTATAATTAAAAAAGGGTGCATGTGAAAATGTAAAAAGTGAACATGGCATAACAATATAAGGTGCACATAGAAAAGTGAAAAATCATTTTTACTTCTTTAAAAGTACACGTAAAGAAGTCAGAAATATTTTATAATTGGTTTTACCATTGGTGGTTTCAAGCCCATTGATCTATAAATAGCCATGGCTATTCAACTGGACAATTCATCAGAATAAATCTGATAAAATATACTTGAAATTCTAAAATCTATAATACGAAGGTTATTTTTGCTTATATTGTTGGATTTATTGAGTTATTATTTTATGTATGAAATATGTAAAATGTGGAAAATAGAGAACATGAAAAGATACAAACACTCACAACCATGACTTGGAGAACTTGGGAATCAGAGATGAACAACAATATTAGCAAGACGATAAACATCATTGATGATATTTCAAGATTTGCCAATTATATTCAACAACACAACCAATCATTAAATCTAGTTATTGCTGAAATGGCAATTTCTTTGAAAGTTACATTTCATTCCTCACTCATCCAAATAGGGAGACTTCTAAGTCCACCAAACAGCATGTTAGCAAAACAGGATTATTGCCAAGATGTAATATCAAGATCACTCCTTTTCTTGTCATTCTAATCTCATCAAAGGCACTAACTTTCGAGGGCTCTCCAAACTGTTCAGAATAAACAATTTATTCTAGTATAATCAACAATGTATTTGGTTTAGCTCGTAATGCTAAATGTATCATTGAGCTGGATCTGAAACTCCCCAGCATGCATGCTGGGCCAGTAAATGTATTCATGTAACTTTGCCACTTCCATGATTACCATGGACAATCTTTTAAAGACCAAGGGGAGAAAACGAGTGCTAGGAAACTTCTCCAAGGTTTAACATATGTTGATTGCAGGATTGATGAATTTCTTGTTGTAGTTACCCTAGGGGAGATTCAAAGCACACCTGTAGCAAGCACCATGTGATTAGATATTTTTGGATCTATATTTATTCCTTTGCCACGACAAGGAATAGACATTTTGTCCCTCATAAGTCGGCCACCTCAGAAATTCCATGATATAGTTAGGGCATGTCATCTCAGTGATAAGTCTGAGGCGAATTAAATAAAAGAATGGTATCGGACCTTGGAAGCAATTTAACAAGGTATCCATGACTGGACGTCTTGCAGAGTGAATGAGAAGGTTGTTGACTGGAGTTGAATTATTTGACAGTTATGATAACAATTTCATTGGTTTGATTAAAACATGTTGAGTGAAAATGCTTGCTCCTTGTCTTAAGAATGAAGCTTATCTTTACGTTTTGAACAATGCAAGGTGGTTAGAGGGAATTCATATCTCTAGTTTTGCACACCACTTGGGCTTTTGATTGAGGGAAGTATGGAAGTCGTTTGCTATATAAATTAAATTCTGCTACTCATTTTTGCATACAGCCTTGAAAACTAGATCAGAACATACCCTGTTCACTTCATCTCTGAAATGGTTAAATTTCAAGGCAACATATATAATACACAGATTAACAAGAGAACTAAAAGGATAATGAGGGGAAATAAGAGGTTTTTATCTAGACAAGACTTCATATTTGTCCTTGAGTTTCAAATAATGAAATCTAATGCTTCATAAAAGGTTTTAAAGCAACACACACATTGGATTCCAAAACTAATATATCACATAATACATCCCACCATGCTAACAAAAAACCCAAAGCCTGAGGTGATAATAACAGGGAAAAATAACAGGCTTTCTCTGGACAATAATTCATTAATCAGTAAATTTCAGGCTATTTTGTATAATTACAAAACCAAATTAATCAATAAATTTCCAACAATCCCATCTAATTACAAAACCATTTATATGGTTTCTATAAAATTCAACAATTCAAAGAGAGTTGAGATTTCACAGACATTCAGGTCTAAAGTGACATGGAATATAAAATATTCCAGCATGGCACATAGCTTGTTGCAGAAGGCCCAAATAGCTCGTCTTACTAGCTCGGTCCTCATTCTCCAGTGGACTATAACTCCCAGTGAACCTCCCAAGGCTGACAAATTGCACTGGTCTAACTTGGTTCCCGACCTCGAATCCTAGAACTTGTCCCATTTCTGTGTCATTTTCATACCATCAAAGCCCAGAACAGAGCTCAACCCGGGAATCTTTGATTCCTCTCTATCGGATTCGAACCCTGCACTGGCTCTCTGCAATCGGCTGAATAAATCCGAGCTCGCATTAACGTTTCTCAACTGGGCAAACCAGAGGCCCCTGGCCCTGAGCTTGGACTCGCGCGCCAGCCTGATTCGACTTCCAGGCACGCGCTCTCCCACTGCGCCATATGGCTCAGATTCGAGAACCCATTGGACGACTGAACACC
>APFE031507159.1:60990-72121 GCA_000404065.3 Pinus taeda | reverse complement strand
ATACAAAAACAAAAATGACCCCATTTATGGCACTTTATGGATATCAGCCACCATCCATCACATCATATTTAAGAGAAAATTCTAAGGTTCAAGTAGTGGAACATCACATCGAACATCAACAACAAGTCCTCCAATTCTTAAAGGATAACCTCATGTTGGCACAAAATAGAATGAAACAACAGGCAGATCAACATCACAGCAAAAGAAGTTTTGATGTAGGTGATTGGGTATTCCTATGGCTACAACCATATAAGCAAATGTCCCTCAAGCAAGCTAAGAAGGATAATAAATTATCACCAAAGTATTATGGTCTATACAAGGTGTTGCAAAAGATGGTACTATGGCATACAAATTGGAGCTTCCTGCAGCTTCTCGATTGCACCCAGTTTTCCATGTTTCACGTTTAAAGAAGGTTATAGGTGACAAGCTCCCAGTTCAAACAATATTTCCAGAACTTGACGAGGAAGGAAAAATTATATTGGAACCAGAAGCAGTCACAGAAACAAGATCTCGATAGCTACGGAATCGATCAATTTGAGGACAACACTTTTTTTGAAGGAGAGGGGCATGTTGGGTCCCTATAATACTAGTGATTACCCCATTATTATGGTAGTTGTACCCCTTATTAATATTCTTGTGCCCCTATTTCCCCCATATGGTTATTACTGTGCCCCATAGAATCCCTCTATTGTTATTTTTGTGGCTTTATATTATTATTATTATGTCGACTGGGTTATATTGTGACTCCTTAGACTCCTATATATAGAAAGGAGGTTTTGTCATTTGTATCATCCAAGAATTGTTCATTTATGTAATGTAAAGGAGGTTGCCCCCTCAAAGAGGCTGAATTCTAAGGCGTTGATCTATCTTTTCTATCTTTTCTTGAGCTGGTTTCATAACAAATAATCTCTTGAAATAAAAAATAAATACATGGCATCACTACATCATATGCCTCCACTTTCGAGGATGGCCTGAAAATACACAACTGTGCTGAAGAAATGGGATGTACTATTGAAATCATGGCATGAATTCATGTCGAATGAATCTAAACTGGACCCATTTCTGACACCGTCAAAATCTTAACCCTCGGGAATCTTCGAGTCCCAAAAGATTCCTTACTATTGACTGCTTTAAATTCTACTACTTATATGAGGAAACAAACCAGACCATCACATTCCTAATGAAATTTCAATTCGTTTGAGTATAAACTTGGCATGATTTTGTCACTCTGAATTTTTTCCCCCCAGGGAATATTTTAGATTCCTTATTGATTTTTCGTTTAATATTCCCCTGGAATATTATCTATCTTCAAAATTGTTCCCATCCTGGGAATGGTTCCTCCTTTGGATTCCATAAGCACTACTCCGCTCTCCTCTAGTCAACTGGAACACTTGGGTTTTTATAGCCCACAGTGGGAATATTCTCCAACATCTGCCACCTTGGCTTATTGGTTGATGTTAAAAATAGTAAGGGGCATGCCCCAGTTCCAACCCCCATGACCTCCCCACTTGGTGTGTTGTTATTTTAAATGGTACAATTTTTTCTTTGGGAATTGGCATGTTTTGTTTTAAGTTGTGTAATGGTTGTGTGGAGCCACTCCATTTGGTGGGTCGACCGCTCAACTCGCACGGTTTGGAGAAATCCTGACAATGAGAGATTTCCTTAGCTCTTCATATGTAGTGTGCATTATCATGGGAGGATTGGGATGCATTATTATCATCCTATTTCGTCAATGGTTTCCACAATGTCTTGGAAGATTTTGCTACCTTAGAGCACTCTCCTTAAGTGTATCCCTTCTTGGTAAGGAGTCTTAAGCCAATTTCTAAAATGGGCACCTCAAGGCTTCCAATAGAAATAAAATCATGTGAAAGATAAATTGAAGAATGATAAACATTGTTTACCTTAGCTGTTGGTTTTGAAGTAGGTGATGATGGCTTTGTTAAGCCTTTGTTTCATTTCAAATTTTCCAAGGCCTTCTATGTGGCTCGTACTGAAGCTACAATCTTTGTTTCTCCTGTTTTTCTTCTTGTAGAGAAGTCTTATCAATTCAACATTCTATGCTTGAAGGCTATGATTGATCTCGTCATCTAAATGATGAGAAGACGATGAAGAAGATGAATAATCACTGGAAGATGGAGATGGAGCATCATCCTTTGCTCTTTATTTCTCATGTTCCTCTCTTGCCATTTGCTTGTCATAATATGCATACATTAAATATACCATGTTGGCCATCTTATAGAAGACCTTGTAGAGATATATGTTGCTTTCCATGTTTCTTCTTGTTTCATGTTCAATCTTAATACTCATAATTGACATCAACAAGAAGACTTCTCTGATACCTAACTTAATCGAGATCTCTTCAACTACTAGAATTAACCAAGATATTTTACTTTTGTGACATTAGCATAACTGCATAGGAATTAATATGGATAAACCACATGTGCATGTTTTAAGGAAGAAGAAACACAATTAAAGCCAATGAATAAAAGAACACAAACACATTGATAATGAATTTCACCCAGTGTGGGTTACATCTTTGGGCATGGTATCAAGAGTGCGGAGGCCACTTCATTAAATGATGCAAGATGATGATGATGTACATTGTATATTCTTTGTCATTATAAGGATAAAATCCCTCAACAAGAGTGGCATGTCTCTCCATAAGACATTATCCTATATGAAATCTCACTCATATGGTCCCTCCTTTATCATGAGAAGATCCTTAATTCTTACATGAATTGAGATAAAATTATCCTCCAACATAATAGCATACAAGGATCTCAATGTCAAAGAATCATCTCAGCAAATCGAAAAGAAAAACATGGAATCACTACGTCATATACCTCAACTTCTGGGGATGGCTTGAAAATGCACAACTTTGCTGAAGAAATGGACTTCACCGTTGAATGCGTGGCACAAAATAGTGAAGAATGATTGTACACTTGAGCACTTTCTGACATCGTCAAAATCTGGACCCTCGAGAATCTCAAAGGTTCCCCAAAGATTCCTTAATACTGACTACCTAAAATTATACTACTCATATGAGGAAACAATGTACACAATCAAATTCCCTAGAAAATTAAGGTTCGTTTGAGTATAAACTTGGCATGATTCTATCACTATGAATTTCTTCCCTCCAGAGAATCTTTTAGATTCCTCACTGATTCTGCATGGAATGTTTTGTGTAATATTCTAGGGAATATTCCCATACAATATTATTTTTCTCACAGATCGTGCCCGACCTGGGCATAGTTCCTCCTCCAGGTTTCACATGCGGTCCTCTTCACTCCCTCGGTATTCTAGAAAACTTAGGTTTTTATAGTCCACAGTGGATGGATTCTCCAACACCTACCACCATAGCTCATCAGTGGGTGTCAAAAATAGTGCGTGGTAGGCCCATGTTCCAACCCCCACGGAATCCCCAATTAGCATGTCATTGATTTTGAATGGCACATGTTTTCATTTGTTTGTTGGCATGTTTTATTTTAATTTGAGTATTGGTTGTGTGGAGTCACTGCAATGGGCAGGCTGGCCACCCAACTGACGCAGGTTCGAGCATCGTTAGCTCTGTTGTATATAATATATTTGGATTTTTTTTTAATGGTCGTGGGTCATAGGTGGTGTCCCAGGTCAGCCGCGGGCCCCAACACATTCATTAATTCACAATTATAATATCTGTTGGGGGTTGACAGGGTTGGTGGCCCGCCACCCCATAGATTTTACTATTTTTTTATTATATAGAGACATGGATGTTCCATGTCATCAACAAAATTTTCGGGGGTCATTGGAAAATTTTAGGGAAAAAATTCAATTGTTATGGTGGCCAAAATCGATGCACCAGTAAATTCCAAATTGTTGCCTCGTTAGTGGCTGCCACTAAACCTAGTTTGACCAAAACTTTGATCAGCCATAAATTTCACATACAAGCTCGGATTGTGGTGTCATTCACGCCATTCAAAATCTTGCGTCGAAATATTTGATCTAGCCCTCCTTCCACATCAATCGAGTTAAATTAATTTTTGAGCTTTTCCAAAGCCACTTCTAAATTTTGAACATTTCCGGAGCCACCTGGATCAGCTAGAATGCACCTTGAAGGGCCCATTTTATCAAATACTTAATTTATTAGATGGTTTTATGTGGTTATTAAGGCGATTTTCAAGCCAAATTGAATCTAGAAAAAGGGAAATGACAAGAACTCATTTGTGATGTTTTTGATGGTTATGATAAATCATAAAGATGTGTTCTTGATGTTATAAATCTACTTTCTTCATTTTCAGGATTATGAATATTTTTAAGGGTTTACGAATATGTATTATATGTATGACCAAAACCAAATCCAAGAAAGGTGTTATGTTACTAGATTGATAAACAAGTATTTGTGATGAACATGTTAACTGATGAACAAGGGATGACAACGTTGGTAGCATTTTAGATGAGTAGTTTATGATAGCTTGATCAATAGAGTTGTGAAAAAGTGATATGATCAATTTATGATGACTTATATTATTTATGATGCTTGTGGATCTAATTTGAAATATTGTGAAAAGTTGTCCACATATTGTTGAAGAAGGAGGTCATTTATTCCATCATGGTTGGTGTCTCAATCAGGTTTAATCCAATAATAAGTCAATGCTTTCTCACTTTCGAAGTTAGTTCCTCAATTAGGTTATAGCCTATTGTAAGTGGGTGCTTGCAAACGTGATTTAGGGGTGGGTTCATCTAGTAGGTTGGTACTTGTAAGTTTTCTTTTGGAGGTGGGTGCCTCCAGTAGGTTGGTTCCTACAAGTTTATGTAATCCAATTGAATAAGAAAAAAATAATTTTGGTTTTCTCCTAGAAGGGATTCCACATAAAATCTTGTGTTCTCATGTGTTGATGTGATGATTGTTACTTGATGCATAGTTTCATTCACTTTTATGATGTATACTATTCAATGGTGCACTTCTATATATTTAGTTATTGATAAAATGGTTTTGAAATGTTGAATTTGTTGTCACACTGATTCACTCCCCCCCTCTTAGTGTAATATTTTGTTTAACAGGTGTATATTTGGCTAGAGTGATAAAGTATGTGGGACCTATCAAGTATTGGGCCTTGGACCTTGGCACTTTTAACTAAGGTTGGAATGAAGAGAGAACTGAAAACCTGAGTGTGAGGCATGAAGGTGATGTGTACTGATGGGGTCCTCCTCAAGAACAAGGGTAATGAAGGGAAGCTACAGGTCTCATATCTCAAACCTCGACATCTGAACATGGTGTTGAAATGGAAGTGAGGTAAGTAATCTTGATGCCAAGGTGTTGAGATGATGTGAATTGATAAGATCCATTTCAAGCACATAATATAATGAATTGATGTTGTCATGTCTCAGAACTCGGACCCAAAAACATTTAATTCAGGTTGGAATGAAGTGAGGCAAGGAAACTTTTATGGTGAGGCACTTAGGTGACATGGCATGGGAGAGGAACCCAGACGATCTTGGGGCTTTTATCTGAATTGGTTTCAACTTAGTGAAAGTAAACCAAGGGAACTTAATTCCAACATATTGAGATGATGTGGCATAAGAGGGTAGCCAATTAGATCTCATGGCTTTGGATTTTAGGTGTTTTCAATTGAGAAAATAGAAACTGAGGAACCTGATGCCAAGAGGTCAAGATCCTAGCTAATGAAATCATAAATGAAAGGACTTGGAGGGGATTTTGGAAACTATTCCCAAATAATAAGACAAATTCATTTTCATGGGTGAAGAGGAAGGAAACATGTCTGTCAAGCATTGAGGAAGGTGATATAGGTAAATTTAATCCCAATGAGAACTAGGGAAAAAAAATGTATAGGAGTTATTTATTTTCTTAGAGAAACATGAGGGATACAAAGGTGTTTGTATGTATGAAATAGTAGAGGATACAATTACAGGTGAATTGGATTAGTCCAAGGTGTTTATGTGAAGGAATTATAATTGACTAGAATAGTGCAACTAAAGGATATGGAATATAGTCACCTCAACAAGGTGTAACTCAACAACCAATTTCAAATTGGAGTGTCGAAGTAGTCAATAGACAACTATCAAGGATGATAATATTCCTCCCAACCTAAAATTCTGTATCAAGGTAGGATATATCCTATGAATTTAAAAATAGGGTGACATGTGGCTTATAAGCAAGGAACAATGTGAGGACTAGAAGTATGGGGTATACTTATGGGTCCTACAACCTTGAAGAAGAGGTAAGAGTCATGAATTTCAGCATGGATAATGAAAGAATATATTTGAATGGGAATGAAAGTGTTAGGACAGAGGGTAAATAACTTCTTGCAACTATAAGAAGCATGAAAGTGGACGTGCTCATCTACAAAGTTGATAATGAGAAGTTAATAAGAGAAAACTAATATATTAATACCCAAATTTTATATTTCCTGAAAAAATTATAGGGGAGAATGGACCAGTAATCTGATTATCAGTAGGAAGAGGAATATGACTTGTGAATAACGGAGCAGATGTAGAGGTTTTAAGGAAATATAGGAGTGTTGTTGGAAATCATCATTATCCAATGAGAAAACCCATTAAGAGAGCCTATGTTTCCTTGGGTTCCAAAAGTAGTTCAAGCATGTCACCAATAAAGTGGTAAAAAAGGTAACCATACATAGACAATTTAGAAGGAAAAGAAAGATCATGCCACCTACATTTAGTGGTGAGAATAACAAGAGAGAAGAGGTTGAATCTTGGATGTTGGAAATGAGAAATTACCTACAACTACATGTTATTACTCTAATTTAGAGGCATGATTTCCCACTTGTCACTTTAGAGGAAAATAAAAAATATGGTGGGAGAAGCTCAAGGAAGTAAATAATCTAGATGAAAGGAATATTTCATGGAAGAAGTTTAAAAAGTACTTCCAAGGGAAGTACCTATCTGAGCATTACTATGAGAGAAAAATGTTGAATATTTTCTAACTCAAACTAGGGAACATGATAATGGAGGAATATGGATGAAAATTCACTAAATTACTAAGGTATATAGATTTCATTAAAAATATGAAGATATATAAATATGTGAGTGGATTACCACCATTCGATGGTGGTACAATCAAATCTAATGATCCAAATGCTTTTGATGAAGATAAGAGGAAGGTAGAGTACTTATACAAGTAGGGAAACAATAAGCCAACATTCCGGAGGGCTTGGGATGACATGAGAATAAACATAGTAGAGAAAAGAAAGAAGGGGTTCAAACCTTTAATATGAAAGAATAATTATAGGGAAATTCAACAAACTCATCTAACTATAAGAAGAAATATTTCGGCGTAAATCACATTCAGAAAAACATTGTCGACGCGTTTCGAACCAACCAGTGTGGTTCATCATCAAGACAAGTTGAAAAATCAGATCTATCTTTGCCAATTAAATACTTAGAGCAGAGCTTCCAACAACTAACTAGGACAACGTCTACATTTGACTAGGGACTAGGGTCAACTAAACCCGTAATAATTCAAACTCATCTAACCCATAATCAACCAAAAGGGGCTTATTTGTTTAATAAGAGACCAAAATTTCAACCCATTAGGTGTTGGGGTTGTGGAGGAGAGCATTGGTGTAGTGATTTCCCATACAAAGAAGGAAAAACGAACATTTTACATCATATGAAAAGAGTTGATATAATAGAAAACATGGGTAGAAGCATTCCCAAGACCTATGCAACATTGGACTACAAACAAGTTGAACGCCAAGAAGACAAGGGTGAAGTAGAATGCAAGTTAAATAATCATGGCATTTCCATTTTAATTTATTATGGAACTAGACATAATTATCTCAATCCTAAGTTGGTTGAAACGTTTAATTTGAATAAAACAAAGATAGTGAGATTTGGTTAGTTTAGTTAGCTACATTAACTAAAAAAAGAATACTTTTGTCAGTTGAACAAGGTCACAATGAAGAATAAGTACCCAATACCCAAATAGATGATTTGTTTGACTGGCTTTGGGGAGAGAAGTTATTTTCTAAAATTGATGCAAGGTCAAGATATAATTAGGTGATGTTTAAGTAATATGAAATTAGTAAGACAACATTTTGAACTTGATATGATATATATTAGTTCGTAGTGGTTCCACCCGATTTATCTAATGCACTAGGTGTTTTCATGTGACTCATGAATGCTATCTTATAGAATTATTTAGATACATTTGTTATTGTGTTTTTGCGTGATACCTTCATATGTTCCAAATACGAGGAGGAGAATGAATAACATTTAAGGAAGATTCTACAAGTACCAGAGATTATAAATTATATCCCAAGATAAGTAAGTGTTCATTTTAGTAGAGAAAAAAATAATTATTTAGGTCATATTATTTCTAAAGAAGGGTTAGAAATAGACCCAGGAAAAAATTAAAGGAGTTAAAGAGTGAATAGCACTCAAAAAAGTGATAGAGGTAGTGTCTTTTGTGTGTTTAACATGATATTGCAAAATATTTATTGAAGATTTTCTCTAGCATAGCCCATCATATCACTTTCTTGCAAAGGAAAGGTGAAAAATTTGACTGGTATCATAGATTTGAACAGGCATTTGAAAATTTAAGTAGGTGGTTAATAAGTGTACCTATATTGAAGATAATTGTTATATATGAAGAATTTCTTGTATGCACAGATGCATGTATAGAAGGACTTAGAGGAATCCTCATACATAATAGACATGTGATATCTCATGAATCTAAGAAGCTAAAGGAGCATGGATAGAATTATGTGACTCATAATTTGCAGTTGAAGCCATTATACATTCCTTGAGGACGTGAAGGAATTACCTCATGGTAAAAAGGTTTGAATTAAGAACTGACCACAATGGCTTAAGCATTTGCTTGGGCATCCACATGTAAATTCCTGAAAAATTAAATCATTTGAATTTTTAGTTGATTATGACTTTGAATTAAACACATAAAGGGAAAGAAAAATAAAGTGGTTGATGCACTCAGTAGGAGGGTGCATGAAATGCATTATACAACCATAAGCATGTGGAAATCTTATTTAAAAGTCAAGATTTTAGAGGTTGATATTTCCTATACAATACATGGAAATAAAAATAAGTGTATAGCAAGGTGAAATGAAACCAAAATATAGGGATCGTGAAATGGAAGAAGATGGATTATATTTATGTAAAGGTAATATTTATCTACCAAGTTCTTAGGGGATGAAAAACTTAGTGATGGGTGAGATGCATAATGTGCCTTATGTTGGGCACCCAGGGTATCAAAAGACAATCTTAGTAGTCAAAAAATAATACTTTTGGCCAACTAAAGAGAAGTAAGTGGTTAATTATATAGCCATGTATTTATAATTCCAAAAGGTTAAAAGTAAGCATAGGCACGTAGTGGAGTTTCTACAACCAATACCCATTCCTGAGTGGAAATACAAAATTGTTTCTATTGATTTCATTAAAAACCTTTTTAGGAAAATGAAGCAATAATATTTCATCATTTTTTTGGTGGATAAAATCACTAAGTCTTCTCAATTCATTCTATCGAATTCAACACATATGCTAGTCAAAGTTGTTGAGATTTACATGAGGGAAATTTCCAGGTTGCATGGTATGCCAAAGGCAATTATTTCATAAAGAGATCTAAGTTTATATCCAATTTTTGGATAGGAATATTTAAGGGATTTGGGACTATTTTAAATTTTAGTACAACATACCATCCATAATTAGATGGTCAAATGAAAATATTTAATCAGGTTACTAAAGACATGTTGAGGATGTATTGGATGGAGAAATCATTGAAATAGGAAGAATATATAGACTTGCTGGAGTTTTCTTATAATAATGGGTACCAAGCATATTTAAATATGAGATCGTTTGAATCCTTGGCATGAAATGAAACACAATAGTGATTTGGGATAGTCAATTTTCCTGGGCCACAATGGGTCTAAATGTTCATAGTGAAATGGAAAAGAAAGTAACAAAAATTAAATAGAATTTTAAGACTAGCTAGGATAGGTAGAAAAGTTAAGCATATAAGTATAGGTCAAATAACAAATTGAAAATTGGATAACATGTATTCTTGATGATGGAATCATGGAAAGATTCCTTGAAATTATGATTTTGTGCAAATTTGACAATGAGATAATGTGGAATTTTTGAGATCCTTGAAAGGATCCATCTGATTGCATATAGGATTGCATTACTAGCTTCCATGCACATTCATAATGTTTTTCATGATTCATTTCTTAACACATAAGTTACTGATGCCAACCATGTGATTAACTGGAACACAATTTATATGGGTCATGCTTTCAGATCCAACTAGTGTATATTTTGGATGCAAAAGTTAGGGTGCATTGCAATCAAGCCATTGGCTTGTTAAAGGTGAATTGGACCTTTTCAGTTTTGAAGATCCTATGTGAGAGAATGAGGAAGTGATCAGGCAGGAATAATCTAAATACATTGGTGAATCAACAACATCTCTTGGGGGTTGTTGTGCCTATGTTCATGAGTGTAAACACTCCAATAAAAAAGGTCATTGGTGAGGGTGATGTCTCTGATGGACCTTTAAGGTCCATCAGTAATGTTGCATATGGTGACGGTATTTAAAAAAGTGTTGTGGTAAGTGTATATAGTGATGGTCCTTTAAGATTTGTCACCAAAGCCATTTTCAATCACACTTTTGGTGAGGGTCGTTAAAGGTATGCCACTAATTCTGTCTTTGGTGACACTTTTGGTGAGGGTCATTAAAGGCCCATCACTAATTCTCTCTTTGGTGACACTTCTAGTGACGATCTTTTATTGACCGCCACCAATGATCTTTTTGGTTACTTTTGGTGATGGTCAATAAATGTTCATCATCATTGATCAATCCAATGGGTTTTTGATGATGCTTCATGCCTGTGATGATCCTTTAAGGTCCATCACCAATGTCGCATATGGTGACGGTCTTTACGAAATCATTGTTGTAAGTGTATATAATGATGGTCCTTTAAGGTTTGTCACCAAAGCCATTTTCAATGACACTTTTGGTGACGATCAGTAATGGTCCATCACTAATTCTCTCTTTGGTGACACTTTTGGTGAGGGTCGTTAAAGGCTGTTAGGCCCCTATACTACTAGTGTAACCCTTATTGTTATTAGTACAACCCACTTATTATATTGATGTACCCAC
>APFE031507159.1:22304-56170 GCA_000404065.3 Pinus taeda | reverse complement strand
TTGCCCCCTCGAAGAGGCTGAATTCTAAGGCGTTGATCTATCTTTTCTATATTTTCTTGAGCTGGTTTCATAACAAAGGCCCATCACTAATTCTCTCTTTGGTGACACTTCTAGTGACGATCTTTTATTGACCATCACCAATGCTCTTTTTGGTCACCTTTGGTGATGGTCAAAAAGTGTTCATCATCATTGATCATTACAATGAGTTTTTGATGATGCTATGTATCTATTACTATATTTTTTGTCAAAATATAATGATTTAAGACCATTTTTGTGGAGCCCTTTTTCATTATGTGTCCAAGGTCATAGTGGTTATAATAGTCAGTCAATTTATTAAGAAGTAACTAGTGTGTATCATTTCCCTCAAGTCATAAGAATATATTCTTCCTATGAGTCAACACATGATTTGTCTCTATTAGGTTTATTATCTAACAAATTTTCTTTAAGTAAATTTCCACTAGTGTGTGTAGGAACTATATTATTTAATACACAATCAAGCTTTGCCAATTCTATTAATGAGAGAGACCTAGCACTCCAAAACACTTATGGCACACCTTCACGTTCTTTGGAATAGTACACTAACATTTCTTGGCACCTCGCATGTCTTGGAACATCTTTGTACCTATAACATCTTTCCATGAGTAGGACACCCAAGAACATGTTGGCATGCCATAGCATATCATAGCACTCCCCTATCATGTGTTGGCATTCCCTTTAGTCCCTAGCATGTCATGGAAATCCTTTGCATAATAGTTCATGGACAAACATTAGCACTTGGCACACATTGGCATGCGGTATGTATTGGAACATATTATTAGTGTGCCTATCATGCCCCTTTTGAAAAATATAAAGTCCCAACTTATTAACCCTCTTATGTGTTCCTTTCCTTGCATTTTAGCTTGGTTATTCCTTTTGTTGCCTTGAAACGCCTTGACACATATTGGCATACTCTAGCACCCTACACATCCTAGCATGTCTTAGCACTTGGCATGCCTTGGCACTATTTGGCACATGTTAGCACACCCCGGAACTACCTATCACACTCTATCACTTGTTGAAATTCCCTGATATTCCCTGGCATACCTTGCCCATGCTTAGAATACCTTGTCACTACCTCCTTGGCATGACAACTAGAACTGATTGACACTCCCTGACACACCCTCATATTCATTCACTTCCATGCATTTTGACCTAATGCTCCCGTGTGTTGTTCTAGTACTCCCTAACACTCCTCACCATGCATTGACACTCTCTAGCACACCTTAGCACTCATAAGTGGAGAATGGAACTTGTACCCAATCTTACTAGACACGGAATACACAATAAATCAATGAGGCAAAAGATCTAAGAGTTTTAATTGGATTGGGGAAAAATCAGGAAAAAATCGGGAAAAAAGTTAGTGAATTCAATAAATAAAAATATACACATATATTGAATTAAAAAAAAACATTTTTCATTGATATTCAGTAAATCCATGTCCAAGCAATTAATAATATCAATAGATGTCCAAAATATCATGAATGAATAAGCATCTCATATATGTTATGAGTCCAAACATGATCAAAAGTACTAAGTCATGACTCCTAACTAGTGACTACATAGAACTAGAAGTAACTGCTTCTAAAAGTTTACAAACAACTGCATACTAATTAGCAAAAAATCAATAACTAAGAGTCTAAGACTCTTAAGAGTGATAACTAGAAGAAATTCCTCCCACTCTTTTGCTTGCTTGACTCTAAAAGTTCTTCAAGTCATGTAGTCTTAAAAGAGGAACCTCCTCTAATTGAACCCAATTGCTACATTTATAGTTTTCAAATCTATCCCTTCAAGGTCTATTGGTGAATGATCCAAACCTATAATTATCATGAGACATTGAAATGTGAATTTAATTTTGACTTTTAAATTTAAAATTTAAACTTTAAATTGCAAATCAGATTATGAAACCTTCAAATTTGAACTCTCACCTAATATTTTCTTGTTGCGAAGTCATAGATTGTAATGGGAAAATACAAGGTCATTAAAGCACTTTTGTGTCAATCAGCTACACTTCTTAGAGTGTATTCTCTCAAACATGCTCTAGTTTCACTAACAACCTAAAGCACTGCATGCTTGGTTTAAAATTCGAATGGCGAATCTCTTCAAATTTAGTGTATCACTACAAAAGTTTTGCCACCAAAGACCTAGCAAGTGGCAAGGGTTTGTAAGTAGACATACTAAATACTAAATAGTAAAAGCTTAGAAATACAACAAAATTTAATAAAACATTTAACATACAAAATAGAAGTTAAACAAATTTAATGAATTGATGAAGCCTTCAAGCCTCAAAGAGTACCTGGCAACATCTTATAGCTTTCTCATATAACACTGGTATAGGAAAATAATTTAGCTGGTGCTCTATAATCCTATAGTTTGGGAAAGACATGAATTTGAAATTCTAGATTAGGGAAGCACCTTTCCATGCATGTCATAAGTCCTCTTCGAACCTCCCCATCCTCACTAAATTTTCTCTTATCATAAAAATAATGTTGTTTTAAGAAGTACCTAGCAACATGTATGGGGGAATGAAATTTCCTATCATAATCTGCATCAATAATGTCCTAGAGAGGCATATACTTTGCCTCCTCATCCGCATATGTCTTTTGATGGCCTGCTTTGCAAGATCCATCACCTCATAAATGTAACCCATAGCGGGTTTGTCACCATCAACCATCCTGAAAGTTCAAGATTTCAAATTTAAATAAATATGAAACATTGGAAATAAAAAGAAGTTTTAAATGAAATTTAAAACATGAAAAATTTAAAAGACTTGAAGTACCTGAGAACTCTAACAAGGCACTCCATTAAAACAATAATCTCTTCAGCATCTTTCCAAAAACCGTCATTAAACACAACTACAATAAATTCAATGCCTTCAAGGGTCTTGAAATGTTTATATGACATCCACCTAGGTCCCAAGAACATCCTCTTCAGATTTATCTTTTGCTCAACCACAAATTACAAAGACATGAAATTTGTTGCAAATCTAGTCACTATAGGTCAAACAATTTCTTTAGCTTTAGTGTATTTTATCATGGTGTTTAGGATGATAATGTGGTTGTATAGGTATTTGGTTATGGATTTTTCTTTCTCCACAACCTCATGTACCCAATGAAGCTTACGAATGTCGTCAAGCATTAAATCTATCCAATAGGAAACACAATAGGTCCAAAAAATAGTGGGGTGCCTAATCTCAAAAGGTCTACCAGCAGCCATATAATTAGTTGCATTGTCAGTGACAATTTCTACAACATGTTCTTCTCCCACTTCTTGAATGAATTCCTCCATCATTTCATAGATACGTTCTGCAACCTTAACCTTGTCTGAGGCATCCATTGATTTGAGAAACATTGTGCCTACTGGACAAGATACAAGGAGATTTATTAAAGTTCTATTCCTCTTATATGTCCATCCATCACTCTTGCTGGTGCACCCTGTTTCTACCCATGATGAAGGAAACTTAGATAGCACAAGCATGACATCTTCAACACTTTCTAATAGAAAATTTGTCCTAATGCTCTCTGATGAAGGGGCATTGAACCCTGGACCTGCAACAACAACTACATCAATCATAGATTGCCAATAAGGACTTATGGCACAGTGGAAAGGTATGTCAGAATAGTACCAAAAGTTAGAAATGGCCTTCCTTTCCTGAATATGGATATTTCTTTTCTAACCAGTGGTATCCAAGGTACATTGGGAACCAGGTTTTGTGCGGGGAGAAAAAAAGGTGTTTACATTTCCACCTCCAATGTTGAATGCAACAGGATTCATTTGGCCTCGAGTTTGACTTGGACATGGAGGCATGTGTGGGAAATTTGGGAATTGCATTGAGAATTCAAAAGAATGATATGACAATGGGTTAGTGGAAGAAAAATTGTGAACTCTAGGAGTTCCTATTTCTTTTTTCTACTTTTATTTCTTTGCATTATGTTGACTCAACATATCAATGGCCATGGTTTCTTGGTGTTTGAAATTTTCGTCAATGTTTTTGCAGAGACCTATATCATGGTCAGGTATTTGTGCAAGGTGGTACTTGAATCTATAAATTTCTCCACTACATTTCGCTTTGAAAAATTCAAAAGGATCTTGGGGTCTCCAAGAATCTTGTCAGAATAAGCCCAAGAAAAGTCCTTCTTCCTTAGCATTGTTGTTGTTTTGGACTTGTGTTTAGATTGTGGCTTCTGTTTAGATTTGGAGTTGTGCCTTCTATTTAATTTGGCTCCTGTAAAAGAAAATAAAAAATTAAAATTAAACATTCCACATATAACTTTGCAAAAAAGAGGGTTGGTTATAAATGATATGAAGTTTTGTTAAGGATCAAAGAGGAGTATGTCCAACAACACAATCACATTTCGACCTAATATATCATTATGACCTTGAAACACAATTAGGTATATATGAGGAAATGATACCTAAAGGAAATATTATCAACATATATTGCATTGTAATCTTGAATTTTCAAGTTCATTTCACATAAGACAACTAAACCAATACATCAATAACAGATTATGGAAGAACAAAAATACTCAAAGTTGTGAATGCATGGTTAAAGCCTTTGGAGTCGACAAGGCATCGACCAAGGAAGGAATGCTTCATGACTTGGCCAGTGGTTGGTATGAGACCATTTCTTACTGCATTTTTTAATCTATATAAGCCCCATTTATAAGATTGAAAATTCATAACCAAAGGAATACGCTGAACATTCGATTGCTGAACAGTGAAACTTGAAACTTGTCATTGAAAACAACATTGAAACTTCAATATACTAATATACCTATTATTTAATCCAGGTTCCAACGTAACTCGATTTTTGAAAAGTGAAGCGGCTAAGCCTAAAGGTAACACACACTAAAGGTGACGCGCGACTACCCAAGGGTTGATATGGAGTATGGATAGAGCACACATTGGCGACTTCTTGATATGGATTCTGGACTTAGGCTCACACTGGCAGTTCCCTGGTATGGAGTCTGGACTATGTAATAGTGAGTAGTGATTGATTACTGAAGGTCTCGACATATGAGTTGTGGGCCTGAGAAGTGAGAAATAAATTTTGGAATGACCGATGTTTAGTTTTTAGCAATGTGGCATACCTAAAATTGAAAAACTCATGCTCCTCGAGTCAAAGCCAAAAATCGAATAAATTGGAATCAATCGCAGGAATATACTTTAATCGGTAAGCCACAAGTCAAACTTTCTTTGACCATGAGTTAAACTTGGTCAACATGAGTTTGACTCGCAAATATTTGGATCAGATCATTTGGAGAGCAAGCAAATTCCGACTTATGATTAATCACGATTAATCGGTGAGTCTTGTTTCACTGTTTGTAACTAAAATCTGAAGTAAAAATAGGAGATATTACAGTTGAACCTAATTGTGAATTTTCTAAACTAAAATTGGCCCATCGACAACGTTTCTATTTGTGGTTGGGTGTGTTAACGAAAGAGATCCATTTTAAATCAGGTTCATGGAGAAAATATTTGATGGAAGATGTTTATTTTATGTCGAGGAAGACATAGTAATAATTTTTATTAAATTTGAATAACAATAATATATACTCTGTATCTCCCATATCTCATTATTTTTATCTCCTATAACTCAAACAGAAAGTGGGTTAATAGTGGACATGTAGCATCAAGCTCCACTCCTTTTAATCCAATGTTCTACATGCAAACCTTTGTGTCACTTGTGCCGCAAAGCCTTTACTGTAGAGTGTGGAGTTAACACCTACCTTTGCATGACAAAAGCTACACATACCTTTTGAATTAGTTTTTTCACCTTTTGTCCATTCTTTGTGTGGAGTCCGGGACAACAAGCTACACATACTTTTTTTCCATACCACTATGTGAGTGTAACTTTGCACGTTTACTTTGCTTCAACCAATATCAAAAGCATTTGTGAGCTTCTTTCCAGGCATGAATACATGCTTCAATCATGGAAATTAGCAAAGTTTCTAAAGAAAAAAATAACCATGGAGTTAATCTTTGCCATTTCAAATATGTTAGGACTCTATTAAGAGCTTTTTAGAGATAATTATTAACTGGCCCTCTACTTTTCCCTTTTTCTTAATATAAACTGCATCAATTATTACATTTCTAATCAAGACATTTACGTCAAATACTGGATCAAAGGGCCAAGGACTTTTCATAAATGCTTCCTTGTCTAGTAGAAGAATAAATGGTCAACATGTCAACTTGAATCCAATTTCTTGGGAATTAATAATTGTTCTATAAAATGACTACTCTTATTTGAATCTAGAACTATGTCTAAGCTTTGAAAATGGATTTTCCTCCAAATTTATCTTGGAAAGTTCCTTATTAAAGGCTTCTCTATATCTCCTCCCTTAGAATGAATGGCTTGTATGTTGAAAAGTATAGCAGAGCTCCCTTCTGAAAACCCTAACCATCCCATTATCACCAAGAGCTCCTCCTTTTCCCCAAATTGGACCCAAAACAACATTGAGTACTTAATTATGATCCAACCTAAGAAATTTTGATTGACACTGAAACTCAAGAGCTATTCAATTTAAAGTGTGCTAATTGGATTCATCATTCTTTCATTGAATAACTATATTATTATTGAATTTTTCATTTGTGCTTGTAGTATGTGGTACTGACCTTGTTTCATGTGAAAGGGTTTTTATTCTTGGACTATGGCAATGCTAGTAAGATTTAGGCCTTTCTTAGTATTTATACCCCATGATCATTTTTGCAAGATGTATGTCCTGTGCGAAAACAAATAAGCATTTAGCTATTACATTATAAACTAAGGCACTATTTCTTTTATTAGGTGCCATGTAACGTCCTCTATAAATTCCGCACGAATGGTATGTAATATCCTATCCATCCCCGTAGGCTATAGTCCTCCATAGAGGGGAAAAAACCCCCGAAATTCCCATTTTTGGGCAATTTTTGGGGAAACTAAGCTTAAAAACCCAAATTTGGGGTTTGGAGTAAGGTATACTCAATCAATTAAGAATATGAAACCACTCTGGAAAATCTATAAATAAAGAAGGATTGAATTCATTTTGAATCACCAAGTTTGGATTAATTCATTTTTTCTTGAGCATTAGGTCTGATAGTTTTTGACCCCTTCTATCTCTTGTCAATTTCAGTGGTGAAATATTCCACCCTAGTTGACATTCCATCATTATCTCTTTATTTGGGCACAAGGGTCTCTGGCTGGTCAGTGAATTCTATTGGATATTGGTCTCTTGTCTTTTTCTGGGCATAAGATTTCTGTTAAAGGTGGATGAATTTGGAGGATAGTACGAGATAGCTTAGTTTTGTTTGGCATACACCTCTCTTGAAGGAAGCATCAAAGTTTCTGAGTCCTTAATATCTTGTTTTAGGCAAAGCACTTACCTTAGGCAATGGATTCATTTATGGCACCTAGAGTAGCAAAACTCTTTGCTTTATTTAGTTTTTGCATGCATAGTTAAAATAACAATTCCCTAGTTATTAATTCTCAGCCTTAGCTAAGGAAGCATGTTTGCATATCTCATATCATATTTAGTAAATGTAAACTTTAATTCTCTTGTCTATCCATGCAACGAAGGTGCATTAGGACTAGGAGTTAAGAAAGTTGAGACATTGTTGTACATGTTTCCATATTCATTGTACCTACTAGACTAAAGGAAAAGTGAATAGTAGTGTTTAAATTTTTTTAGTTATTTTCTATTTGAAAGAGTAATAAATAGTGATGTGATTTGAGTTTTAAATTTGTGTACTTTTTGTTACTTTCTTCAGTGGCATGTGCTTCCTTGTTTAGAACAAGGGCTTTTTCTACAGTGTCTAGCCTCCAAAGCTTCTTCAATGCAAACTAAATATCAAAGCATGCTCTCGTACTCCAAAGCATATCAGGCATCACCCTATAGAAGCTCCAAAGTAGACCAATGAGCTTTGACAGGACAACTCCAACCCCATGTCACCATACAAGTGTTGACATCACTTCTACAAAAATTACTCTGAAGTGTTGCATCCTACACCAATTCCTAAGATGGTTGCTCAAATGGGTTCTAGAATCAGGCTCAACCTCCATTGCCACATTTAAGAATTTCCAAAGGGACTGGTCCCTTTAAACCATACATTTTTTAAACTTTCACAATTTGGCCTGTTCCTATCAATTTTATATTTTGTATTGAAAAGTTAGTCCTATTTTACCTGTTTATTAACTTTAGGAACAATTATAGGCCAGCTACAACAAAATGTCAACAAATTTGTGTGTTAGGTTGGCATTTCTCCAAATACTATCACACATGTATATATAATCACACATTTTCCTTTTTAGATCTTGATTGGTTGAACAAAAAGGTTCGCTTCCTGTGTAATTTTATCTCATACATCCACATAAGAACTCATAGATAACAATCTTCTTAATTCTTCATATGTGTGCACAGTAAGGTCCCTTTTGCTTGCTATTTTTGATGGAGCAATCTTTGACAGTACACCTTTTACCATAGAGATGTTTTTGTTGGATAGAAATATCTAGAGGAGTCTTACACCAGACATATAAATGGTTGTTGTATATCACAATAATAAGCATTAGCATATGAATATGTGGTAGACCCTAAACTCTGTACATTCAACCCATTACATTTTCTTTCATGGCAGATTTTTTTCTGCGTAGTAGATGTGTTGTGGCACTTGAGTGTGTTCACATCTAAAATTCTAAGACCAAACCTGCATTCTCATGTACCATGGAAATTCAAAATATGCCTTTTTTCACCTAAGAAGTACTTGTAAGTCATATTAGGGCACTCATGTATAATCTCAACTCATCCCACTTAACAAGTTACCAAGACAAGGATCATCAAATCCAACCTTAGTCTAAAACAATTAAGCAACACAATTTAAATCTTGACATGCCATAGCACCTGACATGTTTTAGAATACCTTGGCACTATGTGGCATGCATTAACATCCCCTACATTCCTTGGCATGCTTTGATACTCCCTAGCACATCGTGGCACTCCTTGACATGTCATGGTAGTTTAGCATACCTTGGCATTTCCTAGCATATAACCTTGCCACTCCCTCCTTAACACACCTAGAACTCATTGAAACTCTCTCTCACACACTCTTATTCATTCATTTCCATGCATTTTGACCTAGTGCTTTATTATGTTTCCTTGACACCCCTTAACACTCTCTAGCTCACCCTAGCACCTGACACATCTTGGCCTACTGCCTTAACACTCTAGCATTCCTTGGAACTACATAGTATACCTTGTCACTCTCTCCTTAGCGCACCTAGAGATTGCTGACACTCTTGGTCACAAACTCTTATTCATTCATTTGCATGCATTTTTACCTAGTTCCCCCTTGTGTTTCCCTAACACTCTATATCACTCCTTAACACATGTTGTTACACCCTAGCACCTATGATATCTTGGCATGTTGTCATAACCTCTAGCATGCCTTAACACTGCCTAGCATACCTTGTCAATTTTTTCTTCGCACACTTGGAACTCACTGAAACTTCTAATCAGAAACCCTTAATTTCCATTCCTTTTGACATAGTTCTCTATTATGTTTCTGTGGCACTCCCAACTAACACTTCCTTGCACGCATTGGCACATCTTGGCTGCATGTCACCCTAGAACTTTGGCATTCCTTAACATTGCCATGAATTCCTTGTAACTCCTCCTTAACACACTTGGAACTCACTCACACTCCATGCCACACACTCTCATTCCTCCATTTCCATGCATTATGACCTAGTGCTCCCTTGTGTTAACCTAGCACTCCCTAACACTCCTTGGCACACATTGGCACTCCATGGTACTTGTCACATCTTAGTAGGCTTTCCTAACACTCTATCATCTATTCGCACTACTTATCATACATTGTCACTCCCTCCTTACCACACCTATAACTTGTTAACACTCCCTATCACACACACACATTCATTCATTTACATGTAATTGAAACGAGTCCTCCCTTGTGTTTCCTTAACAATCCCTAGAATGTGTTGGTGCCACATCCTAGAACCTAGCACACATTGGCTTGCCTTAGCACTTGCAATGCCTTGACATGCCTAACATTCCTTGGAAATTCATAACATGTGTTAACACTTCCTAAAATTCCCTTCACGCCTTGGAACTCCCTAGTGTTAATGCCCTCATATATAACCTTACTTTGTTTGTGACTTGGGAACCCAACCAAGTCATTGAAAAAATAGTGTTGTGCATAGACCAAAGTCTTCCTTTGTCTCAAACTAATTTTTCCATCCTCTTATCACAATCGTAGTATTTCCTCCTACAAGTCCTAATATGAAATTCTCATAACACACTTCTTCCATGGGACACCTAGAATTCACTAACAATCCTTGGCATAATCTCTTTTTCATTCATTTCCATGCACTTTGACGTAGTTCTCCCTCGTAATTTTATGAGACTCCCAAACACTCCTTGACATGCATTGGCATTATCTGGCATAGGTCAGAACACCTTTTCATTCCTTGACATGCCATGGCACTCCTTATTTATCATGCCCTCATAACTACCCTTATTTTATTTTGGACTTAGGAACCCAACCAAGTCCTACCTTGACTACAAAAACTTTACCAAGTTACATTTACTGCAACTAGACTATGACTTGTTCCCCTAATGGACTATAAATCATCTTAGGCTTCTCATGTCCAATATTAACTCATCCCAGTTAACAAGTTAGCAATGCAAGGCTCACATCCAACCGTGCCCATAAAATAGCTAAGCAACATAGTTTACATCTTCACATTCCATAAAATTTGGCACGTATAACAATCGATTGGCACTACATGGCACACATTATCTTCCCCTGCATTCCTTGGAATTATTTTCCACTCCCTAATATACCCCAGCAGTCCTTAACATGCCTTGACACTCTAGCATGCCTTGGCACTGCCAAGCATATACCCTTGTTACTCCCTCCTTAACACAATTGGAACTTATTGGCACTCCCTATCACACACTCATATCCATTTATTTCCATGCAATTTAAACTAGTTCTCCCTTGTGTTCTCGTGGCACTTCCTGACACACATTGGCACACCCTAGGACTTGGCACATCTTATCATGTCACCCTGGCACTCTAGCATTCCTTGGAACTACCTAGCATACCTTGTCACTCCCTCATTAGCACACCTAGAATTCGCCAACAATCCCTGTAATGCACTCTTATTCATTCATTTCCATGAATTTGAAACTAGTGCTCCCTTGTTTTTCCCTGACACTCCATAACTCTCCCTGGCATGCATTGGCACACCTTAGCACCTAGCACATCTTGTCATGTTTCCTTGGCCTCTAGAATGCCTTAGCACTTCTTAGCATACCTTGTCACTCCCTCCTTAGCACTCCCTGAAATCACTGGCACTTCCTGTCACAAACTCTTAATCATTCATTTCCATTCATTATTTTCACCTAGTGCTCCCTTGTGTTTCCCTAATGCTCCCTAACACTTCTTAGCACTATTTGGCACACCTTGACACGTAGCACATATTGGTTGCAAGTCACTCTCACACGCTAGAATGACTTATCACTGCTTAGCATACCATGTCACTCCCCTCTTACCACACCTGGAACTCATTGACACTCCATGTCACACACTCTTATTTATTCATTTCCATGCATTTTGACCTAGTTCTCCCTTGTGTTTCCCTAGCACTCGCTAGCACTCAACAGACATTGGCACACCTAACTGCAACGAATTTCAATAATAGTCAATCCAAAAACCCTTCCAGAGTCTAGCTAGTTACTTGTTCTTCACCAAGATATTAGTGTTAAGTTTATTATATAGTGTTCAGTGTGAAAATATTACTAGGTGTTTTTATCGCATTACTTGGAAGGTGGCTAAGCCACAAGCATGACGGTAAGATTCCCTAAATCTTGGATTGTAAAACTAACCAACAAATATATGACTATAAGATCTTTTGGAATTTGTAGTTCTCTAAATAGATTCATGGTAGTGATTTTCTCATTGGGTTAGACTGAAGAACTTGATTGTTAATTAGATGCAGAGAAGTGGTAGTTTGATGCCATAAATGTAAAACATACAATTCAACAACATGACGGAGGCTTACCTTTGACATCATAATTCAATTTTTTATCTTCATGGTGAAAACCCGACAATGTCCAAGTGTGACACCCCCCTTGTAACAACACCCTTCAAGTAGTTACCCAGTGACTTCCTGCCTTTGATTGCCCTCTCCTCATCTTGTTCACTCTCAGTTCCCTCTCCCTTACTCTCCTCTCATTGTTATCTTTTGCTTCCTATTCTCACTATCCCAATTTCTCTTATGTTTCTACTTTTCACTCCATCCTTCTAGTTAGGTAGGGCTTGGCTAATTAGATTTTCCCTTTCCTGCCATTTGGCCTCCCATTTTCTCCCTATATTTCATTTTCCCTATTCCTATGTTTGTTCTAGAATCAACAAGGTGTGAGGGAGGAGAAAAATCCATTCATGTGTGATAATAGGTTGCAAAATATCTCCCCTCCCTCATTGACTGCATCAAGGCCTGTAGATATTATGCCTGTGAGTGTCTGTGAGTCTCTTCTTAGGTCTTGGGTCGAATTATTTTTACTCTTTCAATTATATCAATCGAGCTATATTCTCTTTAACCCCCACATTAATATAGTTATGCATACTTGTATCATGGCTCTAGTATAAATACATATGTATAGGTTATTATGGTATATGTTGAACTTTCGTTATTACCCTAATCTTGAAGTCATTGAGCTTCCATCTACCTCGTGCCAGTTAATACAAGGTTCATTGAGTTAGAAGAATGTGTCATCAATAATTATAACTGGTTACCTTAAGGAAGGACCATTAGTTGACGCCTCATCAATGGAGATTGGGTCTATGGTTAGGGTTTTTACTTAGTTAGACAATGTTCACTATTATATTTGTGGGCATAGAGTAATTATGATCTTCCCCATCCACACAAGGATAACTGAGAAGTGTTTCCCATAATCATGCAAGTGGAACTTCAACATGTACAACATGGTAACCAAAAAATATTTATCATATTTATACAATGCAAGGTGATAGGAAAATATTTACATTATATATGTGAATGTACTAAGATCACAACCATTAGCATCATATCTACATATTTACCACAAGACGAGAGTCATTACAACTCCTTAAAAATAGCCATAAGGCCTTCCTCTTTTGCAGCTCCTTGAACACAAGGTTTTAATTGGAAAACACATAGTTCCATTAAATATTTTTAGGTTGAGGCAAACAATTTAAGCCCTTGAACTTAAATATAATCAAATATTTGAATTTTGTTACAATAATAAGTCCATTATGCACACTCCGCATCTTAGAGTTGGGTAGAAAGGGAGAATACTTGATTGATGCGAACCTTGTAAATGAAAAACTTTGCCTACTCATTGGTTGGACTCTCCACCACTAGTTGACACCACTAACACACAGCAAAAGTCCAAGATGCCCATAATATGTTCCCTACACCCAAGGGCTTATATTACACCTCCATAACATGTACCTTCAACTTTAGATGTCCCAAAACAATAATATCCTAAACCTAGCCTATTTGTTAGATTTTTGTAACTTTCACCTTAACTAACATTTGTTTTTAACTATTTATTCCACTTACCATATACTCTCTCTTGTTTTCACCCACCTAGTATACAAGAGGACTTATGTTTTTTATACAACCATGTTAAGAACACGTGTTTCCTTTTCGAATTCCAAAAGTATAACATGTCTATCTCTATAAACTAAAAACAAAGTCGTTGCATAAAAAAAGTAAGATTAAAATTAAGTTAAAATTATATTATATTATTATGATAAATACAACAAATATGGAAAAAAATGTTTTCAAGCAAAACCATAAAAGAAAGTGTTAGTTTATCAAATACAACTACGAACTTATTAGGCTAGCCTAGATCCATCTTAACCTAGATTTATCAAGCACCAAGAGGGATTCAATCTCTCGATGTGAAAACCTCCTTTTTGGTGCTTGATAGATCCAAGTTAAGATGGCTCTAGGATTGTTATATAATACTATATAATATCTATAGTTGTATCTATGTGTCTCTTTCTTATTCCCTCTCTCTATCTCACCCCCCAAACATACACACTCTCTCTCCATATCTATCTCTCCTCTCTCCATCACTCCCTTGGCACTCCCTCTCTCCCTACCTTTGTCATTATATGGATTTCTTCTTCCTTCCCTCTCTCTCCCACTCCAACTTCATCTTGCTCTCCTCTCTCCATTTCTCTCTCACCTACCTCTGTGCCCCCCATCACTCTCTGTCTCTCCCCCCTCCATCTATGTTCCTCCCTCTCTATCTCTTTCCCTTATTTCCCTATCTTTATCCCCAATTATTCTCTCTTCCCTCCTCTCTTCTCTCCCTCTCTCTCTATCCATCTATCCCTTGTCACTCCCTCTCTCTCTGCACCTCTATATCCCTATACCTTATTTCTTTCCTCCCTCTCTCTAGCCCTCCAACTCCATCTCTCTCTCTCCCCCCTTTATTCTTCTCTCTCGCCCCCTCCAAGTCCATATCTCTCTCCCCCCTCTCTTCTTCTCTCTCTCCCCTCTCTCTCTTCCTACCTCCTTCTCTCTATCTACCCCCATCACTCTCTCACTCTCTCTTTATTTCTATCTCTCTCTCCGCCCTCCATCTTTGTCACTATCTCCCTCCCCTATCTTCCCTTCACTTTTCTTTCTATCATCACTTGGATCCTTTGTTAAGATAGATCTATGTTGGTTCTTACTAATATTTGTATTATATAAATTTCACATATTTAAATACAAAAGTATTCTCATTTTTAAGTATGGGGGTTTACGCAGTCCATTATATTAGATATCATTTTGGGATTCAACTGCATTAGGTAAGTCATTCACGTATGACCATTTCCATGAGAGGTAGTTGTAACTGACTAATTTCTCATGATTTTTGAATAGATCACTTAGCACTCATTGCATCGGGTGATGCTCACAGGGGTGAAGAAGTGGGATTGAAACTAGTGAAATGTGGAGAACGAATCACATAGCATCAATCATCACTTCCGGGGCTTGCACCCGGTAACCAGGACTTCCTAGGAGGTCACCCATCCCAGAACTCCTCTCGCTCAAGCGCGCTTAACTGTGGATTTTTTCCCACAATCAAGCTCACTTAGCTTGCTACCCCATTTGCAAAACCTTAGCAAGTATTGTGCCTCATGAACCATTCAAGTAGAGATCCCTTGAATCTTTTTGAATTTAAGTATGGGGGTTTACGCAGTGCATTATATTAGATACCATGTTACTTAACGTAGTTGAATCCCAAAATGATATCTAATATAATGCACTGCGTAAGCCCCCATACTTAGAATTCAACTAGTTGGGAGAATTGCAGATATCATGATGGGGAAGACTAGAATTCAAAAATATTTAGATCTAGGAAGCCCCATTGTGAAAACACGCATCAATGGAACTGAAATACCAAACACACTGATTGATCTAGGAGTAGCCATTAACATGATGAGCAAACAAACTATGGATAAATTGAAGCTTCCTAATCTTCAATACACTCCAACATTGTTACAATTAGCATATAGGTTTGTAATTAAACCTGATGGTGTATTAGAAGATATATGTGTATCCTTAGATTCTTGGGAATATCCTGTTGATTTCATGATTTTAACACCCAAGAATAATTTAGGAGGACATCCATTAATTTTAGGAAGGCCATGGTTAGCTACAGTCGATGCTTTTATCAGTTGTAGATCAGGAGACATATTTATCTCAGATGGAAGCTCAACAAAGAAATTTATATTGTACCCACCTACAAAAACAATAATAGAAGTAGAAAATGAAGAATGGATAGATGATGATAATTATATACAACCAGTTTTCACTATTGCACAAATAAATGAAGAGGATCAAATTTTAAATTCAATAGAAAATAATGAACCCTCTTTATATTGTGACAATAGTTAGGATTTTCAAGAACAATGTAATATGAATATCTATCATCTAGACAAATGTCTTTACATTCTATGGAAAAAATTGGAAACTCTTCAATAGAAATTATTCCAGTGAAAATTTTGAATATCAATGAAAACCTGGAAGAATTACAGAAAAGGAAACTGGTAGAAATAATGCAAAAACAGTCTTTTGCTTATGCATGGGAATACACTGATATGAAGGGAATTAATCCTAAAACTTGCATGCATCATATTTATATTGAAGAAAATTCTAGACCAATTTGACAACTACAAAGAAGAATGAATCCAAATTTAAAAGAAATTGTCAAAGAGGAATTGCATAAACTGTTAAATGTAAATTTCATTTATCCAATATCAGACAGACAATGGGTTTCACCCCTAGTAATCGTTCCTAAGGAAAATGGAAAATGGAGAGTATGCATTGATTACAGGGAATTGAATATAGCTACTTTGAAAGATCATTTTCCACTTCTGTTCATAGATCAAGTTTTAGATACATTAGTAGGAAAAAAATATTTTTCATTCTTGGATGGTTTTAGTGGGTAGAATCAAATTCAAGTAGCACCTAAAGATCAAGACAAAACCACATTCACTTGTCCATGGGGGACTTATTCTTACCGAGTACTTCCTTTTGGATTATGCAATGCCCCAACAACATTCAAAAGAACAGTACTAGGAATTTTCTTTGATCTTATTCATGATTGTGTGGAAGTGTATATGAACGATTTTATAGTTTATGGAAATTCTTTTGAAGAAGCACTTGAAAATTTAGAAAAAGTTTTCATAAGATGCAAATAATAAAATCTTTCTTTAAGTCATGTGATCCGAAATTGGATCCTTAAACTCTCTTAAAGCTACTCGAACTCTGTAAAAACACATACTGGAGTTTAAAGTCTTGTGGATGTCGAAGCCTATCAAAAATAACCTCTGAACAATGACAATTTGCAGCCAGCACAGAGCAACGAGGACCTTCGGTCAAAGTGCATTGACCGGTGGCCCATGGGGACTGTGCATGGCGCAAAAATGGTAGTTAGGAGGCTCAGACCAGAAAACGGAGGCTGTTTCTGATGCGCGATTAGCGTAATCATGCATTGCTGGGAAAAAACCCTCGAATGGAAAAGACCCGAGAGCACAGTCATAAGGGCAGCCAGAGAACCATGGGGAAAGCGCTAAAGCAATAAGCGGTTCCCGTGCTCCAAAACCGGTGGAATATCGAAGGCATTTCCGGCAGGAAGAGTGTTTGTCAAGAGAACGAGTGATTCCATACGTTGATTGATGCATGTTTGGCGGATGAGAGAGAAAACACTCTCATCGCGGGCTAACTGTCGAGCAAGTCAACTGCGCGATAAGAGAGATAACCCTAGGATCTAGAGGCCCCAGATCTAATGGGGGACATTGTGCCTGATGGGAAACCGGATTTGATGAAGAAAATAAGCTTTGGAACATAAAGGCTGAAGTCCAATTGGACCGCTGAGTTTGCGGATGAATCATTTCACAGAGTAACTGAAGTAATGAACCGTTTGAGGAGGAGTTGGCTCAGCTCGTGAGGAGACAAGTGGCCACCTCTCTGTGAACCGTTACAATGATGATGATTCAAAGCAGGGAATTCTAGCACATAGGCAGATGATCCAAAGAGCCGGGAGAGAAAACAAACAGTTGGGGAACGAAATGGTTTTAAGAGCCACAATCAGATAGAGAGTAAAGGGGGAGAAAAAAATTGTGCAGTGAGAAGACGTTGAATGCACAGAGAGCCTGGGGAGTCACTCGGAGGTCAAGTGGAAAAGCCATAGAGCTCAATTGATAGCAACATATTGTTGTTGGAGTCGCTTGGAGGTCGAGCGATTCAAGAGGCATGCAAAGGCCGAGCGAGAGAGCTTAGGAAAGCCAGAGCAGAGAGCCACAAGCCACAGCTAGAGCCAAGAGCCAGAGAGAGCACCAAAATCGAGAGCTAGAGTCAAAGCTAGAGCCAAAGCAAGAGCCATAGCTAGAGCCAAGAGCCAGAGCGAGCGCTAGAAGTGAGAGCTGAGAGCCAGAACCAGAGCCGGAGCCACAGAGCCAGAGCTAGAGTCAGAGCCACAGCCACAGCCAAGAGCCAGAGCTAGAAAGCTAAAGAGCTCCAAGAGCCAGGGGATAAGATGGTGTTCTGAGCCCAATGTTCTTGTATAAAACATTGGATTTAAGAGTAGGCACTTGTAAAAGAACTATTGCCATAATCCCAGAGAGCCTAATTGAGTTGATTAGAGCTGAAGGAGATGTAGCCGAAGATATCAGGGTGAACTCCATATTATACTATTGTCTTATGTGTTTGTTTTTATTGCTACTTTAACTACTATTATATGCACTTATATATTAGTTTAATTACTTTCCCATATCAGCACAAACAACAGATTTTAAAGTAAATAATCAGCGGAAAACAAATACAAGCATACACCCATATTGTCAAGAATTTATTATTTCTACGTTGGTTAATCAAATGGACTTGGGAAATTTTAAAGCTTTGGAAGTGGGAGAGGTTCTTGTAAGATGGAAAAGAAGCATAAGAGCCCCATTTTTAGATCAAGTGGTATCGGAGCTTAAGATTGATTAACCCCATATTTGAAGAAGGTTGTAACAGAATGCTTGATTGACAGGGCAAAGATTGCTTGTCTGGAAGGTGTTTTGACAGTCAAGGATTGATTTCCTCATCAATTGTATGCTTGGTTGCATACTGACTATTGTTTGAGTTTGAAGAGATGAAGGGAAAGTTATTGATAGCTCAGTCCAGGAAGGAAAAGAAGGAAGAAGAGTTGAAAGCATTCTTCTATCCCAAAGGACCTCAAAGCAACCCTTGAAGCACAAGAGGTTTGTTGCAAAAGGTTGCTGAATAAGATTGTTATTAATCTTGTTTGAAGTTCTTTTATGCATTTTGAAAATGACAACTTCTACAAGTGAGTTTTCAAATTCTTCTTGCTCCTGAAGTTCCTTTAATGGAGACATGAAGCAAGACTTGTCCACCATGATGGATATGGTGAGAGAAATGTATGAGGATGGAAGGAAGAGCAACATACTTAGAGAGCAGTTGAATTTCATGGAGGAAGAGAAGCAAATGCTTTCTGACAAACTACAGGAAATGGAGAGCCAACTTCATATTGCAAGTATGAACCTAAAAAGGATGCATGGGTTGGAGTCACAACTTTTTGTTGCCAAAGAAGCCTTGGCCAAGTATCAGCTTGAAGAAGAGGTAAACCATTCCTGTTTGGCTTCAAATTCTTCTAAGAATGCTTATACTGGTTCTTTTGAAAAACATACCAGAGGCATAGGTTCCAAGCTAATGTCCAAGATAAGCTATGAAGGAAAAGGATTGGGAAAACATGCACAAGGTATTGTTGATCCAATAATGGTTGAGGAAAGGCCTAAGTATTTGGGTCTTGGATATGGATAGTCTTATGGAGAGAGTTCCAAGGCTGCCATGAAGGCCATTGAAACAATTCCAAAAAGGAGTTTCATTGCAGGTCCTCTACCTCAGAAGTGTGAGGATTGTGTTCAGGAGGAATGCAATAGCTCGAAACATCATTCACATGATGCAGGTGTTCAGAAGCACATACTTGAACTAGAGAGTTGTGGAAACTCTGATAGCCTTGAAGAAAGTGATGGTGTTCCAAAGGGAGCCACTTCTTCATTTGCTTCACCTCCTCATGAAGGCAATAAAGGTGAAAGAGGTAGGTATAAATCTGGTTATAAACACATTCCTTTTGCTGTTGTAAAGCATCAAAAAAGAATTGCATGTTCCTTTTGTGGTTTGGATAACCATTATGTTTCTAGATATTGGAAGAGGATGGCTACATATAGGAAACTTTTGAAGGAAAAGAAGCAAGCAGCCAAAGGTCCACAGGACAAGGCAAATCATGCTGTCAAAAGGATGCACGTGTGTTGCACTTATTGCCATAATCAATGGAATCTTGCTAAAAGGTGTTGCACTTTGAATCCATCGCTGCTTCCACCAAAGCTGAAGGAGAAAGTGGAAAACGAAAATGGCAGGGATGGCAATAAAGTTTCCAATATTGATGTGGTTCAGGATGACTCACATATTGATGCTGATGTGCAAACAAAAGAGGGACCTTTGAAATGGATTAGTAAGAAATGGTTAGAATTCTTATCCAATTAAGGTTGCATGTCTAGTGATGCACCTATTTGCATTTCTTTGTGGAATAAATGCAAGTTGCAGGATCTTACCAAATGGTAAATAGAAAGAAGTTGAGTAGGAAACTCACTTTATTGCTACAACAGTATGTTCATTTTAGCTTCAAAAGTACAGTGTACTTAAGTGAAAGTTTAAATATGGAATGCATGCCTGAGCATGAGATATATGTGATGCTGGCTTGGGAGAACTTAACTTGGTTCCTAAAATGGAGATAAGGATGAAGTGTTTCATATTTTGAAAAAGAGTCCTAGAGGTCTTTTTCCTACATGCTCGACTTAAAGGGCCATTTGTTGTAAAGGCATGTTTTATTGGCTTGTCATTTGTATGCAGATGTAAGACATGGAAGGGTTCACAAGATGTGAAATATGTTTCTTTGTTGAAGCAGGAGTTAGCCCATGCAGTGGTTGTCTGTATGCCTATTGTTGTTAACAATTGTTGTTGGCAGCTTTTCAAATAGGTACAAATAAATTTTTTGTGGAGCATATGTACTTCACATTTGTTTGAGCCACCTTGGATCAAGGATCAACACAAAGAATCTCAAACTACCTTCTGTAAACTTCACAAAAAAAGTTTTGCATGAAGTCAAGGAGGAAAACCGTTCTTCCCGAGATGACCAACCCATCCAGGAAGGGGAGTGGTTGAAGATTTTGGCTCAGAGGCACTATGCAAATGCAAGTGTATGGAGGCTGAAAGAACAGGGTGTTGTTACTCTCATTTACTACTCAAATCAGTATATCAGTCTTTTGGTGGACCAAAAGTTCTTTTAGTGGGAAGGCGTGATCCGAAATTGGATCCTTAAACTCTCTTAAAGCTACCTGAACTCTGTAAAAACTCATACTGGAGTTTAAAGTCTTGTGGATGTCGAAGCCTATCAGAAATAACCTCTGAACAACGACAATTTGCAGCTAGCGTAGAGCAACAAGGACCTTCGGTCAAAGCGCATTGACCAGTGGCCCATGGGGACTGTGCATGACGCAAAAATGGTAGTTAGTGTTATAGCTCCAAATCTCACTCTTGAGGTTTGTGATGCTGCACTCATGGCCTAGGGCAACCCCTCCTTCCAGACCTGGTCCCAAATTTAAAAAACAATGTTTTATTCCATATACATGACATCGCCCTGAGCTAAACTCATGTATACGCAGGTCTGTGTATACCCAACCCGCGTATATGTTTAAAAACACTTAAAAAATAATAAATATCCTTAATTTTGGGAAGAGATCATGGGTTTTACCTGTTAGTGCCCATGGCCCAACTGTTCCCAACGAATTTCCAACTAAAAAACTACTTTGGGAGAAGTATAAAAAGGCTTCTATAGGAAGGCCAAAGGGAAGAGAGAAGAGAGAGAAAGATTACCATGCTGAGATTTCCCTGACCAAGTCTGAAGATCCTTGTGCCTCCTGCACTTCCCCCATTCTACAGGAAACCCTTGTTTCCTTGTGTGTTGATGATTTCATTCTACTTGAGAGATCATGGAGTAAGTCATGGAAGGAGTTTGTTAAAGGCTTGAGACTGGACGAATCCGGGAGACGATTCCGCTTGGAGCCTACGAAAGGATGAATCAGGGGAAATTGTTCCTTTTCTGTAATTTATTTGTCTATAATAAAAGAAACACATGTCTTTGTTCCAGATATAGATCTTCTTCATGTTATGATATTCATATTATGATTCATATGTGAACGATTGTTTAATTGCATAACTAACTACCTTTCCTTATAATATGAAGATGGTTTCTTTATGATGTTTAGTCCATATATTGTTGTACTTTCTTGAATTGATTGTTTTGCAGGTAAAAGGAGCAAAAGGAACTCCAAGAAGGGTTTGGAACCTGGAAGGCTCTTCTCAAACGTAGCACCTCAGGTACGCCCCCTATCGTAGAGTTTGCTTATAGTAGCATTATGATTGTATGGAATGTGTGTTTCTTTGCATAGACAACTTCCAGTCTGCTAGGGTATTCACCCAAGACCCTAGGGGAGTTTATCCCACGACAGAATTGGCGATTCCACTAGGGACAACACTATTTTTGTTCCTAGTTTGGGTGTATTCAAGCCAATTAGGGCTCAGCTGTCTGTTTATCTTCTGTTACTGTGTAGTCAGTACCTGAATTGTGAGCTTTGATCAGTTTTTTCCAAACTTTTTTTGCTTTTCTTGGAAGCTTTTGTATACACTTTTTTCTCTGTTTACAGAGGCGTATATATGCATCTTTCCTTAAGTGAACATACGTATACGCATATTTCCCTAAGCCGTGTCGCGTATACACGCATCTGTGTGCAAACACAGTCGCGTATATCTTTAATTTTCAAGATTTTAAAATTTGTTTGTTTCTGGAAGATAGTATGCTGGTCTGATTCAGTTTGGAACAATCATTGTTCTATCACAATCTTTAGTTTTACAGCAACTGTCTTGTTTCAAATTCTCTCTGATTGTGAAAAGGTTGGTCTTATTCGTTTTTCTTGCAAACGTCATTTATTTTTGCTTAAGCACACAAAGTTTCTCGCAAGGAATCTTGGTTGCTCTGTGTATTTAGGGCAAAAAGATTGATTTCAATCTTTGTGTTGAGTTTTGTTTTAATGAGTTTTTGGTTTGCATGTTTGAACTCCTTTTATGACCATCTGCTTTTCTCGCTTTTTGAAAGTCGTTTGTTCACGCTTTCTTGAAAGTTGTCTTTTCAATATTTTGGTTTCCATTGCCAAGCTCGTCTCGCTGCTTGTTGATTATTAAGAGAATTTCAAAGAACCTTTTTTGTTGAGTTCCCACTTGTTTTGTGTCACAAACTCGCAAAGTGCTTCATTGCCTATTTTTCAGTCATCAAGTTTCAGTCTTTTTAGAGCATTTTTGAAAAGTTGTTTTTGAGTTGCTTTTGAAGGAAACTTCTTGAAACTTTGTTTTGCTTTCTTGAACTTTGTTTTGATTGAGTTTTCCTTTTTGTTCATGAAAGTGCCTATTTGTCTATCTTCATCTTTCTTTTAGTGCTTAGATGAAATAAGTAACAAAAACTTATATTCGATCTAAACATTTAAGTGGCAAATCTAAAATTGATAAAAAAGCAACTTTCATATTTTGATTTAAGAGTAGTTTTGAATTTTGCATCAACATGTACTTGTTGCATTAGGATTAGTTTGTGCATCTTTCTAGGCATTTATAGTTTTGTTAACTTTTGTGAGTGTGAAGTTTGAAGAAAAGAAAAAACAATGTTCTAGCTTTACTTGAAGTTCCTCTGAACCCTATAGAAATTTCTTTTCATCGAAAAACGAAAACAAGTGCATTTGCATGTAGTTTGGTTTTTATTAATTTCTTTTGTGTCAAAACACCACTAGTTTCACTTCCGTGTATCCCTTGACTTAAATAACAGCCCATTAAAATCAAGCGCTAATTTAAAATATACTAGAACTTTATATTTGTCGAGTTAGATACATCAACAAGTTTTAGGATATTTTAGGGCCTTGGATTAGGTGAGCGGAGAGTTAACTCTCCAAGGCCATTTTAAACTGTCAAACATAGGAGTCTGAATAGTGAGTGAAAATCCAATAGCGTTAGGAAGACCAGGAAAGCTCCGGATCTGGGAGTTAAGCACGAGGGTCTGTAAAGACAGGGAAGAGAGATACCCCCTCTCCTACTTGTCCAAACTTACCTCACGACTGTTTCGCCTGGCTTCTGATAGGAGTTGGTAACCTTAGTTGCTACTCCTAGGGATCTACACAGGTGGCTGCGGAGGGGAATCCCGTGGCACCTGAGGTCGACGTTGTATCACTCTCAACGGTACTACTGGAGGGCACCCTTGCGAAGCTTGGGGGCTTGCACTGGCGCAGGCTATTGTTAGGAGGTTAGCGTAACTTCCTCTGTTACCTTCGCTAATAGGACTAGGCCATCATTACCCCAGACTATCTTTGGAAGGCCCCTTACTTCACTTTCTCATATTTTTGTGTTCGGTCCTAATCACTCGAAGCATAAATACTTGGAAGTTGTTTGACTGGCTGATATCTTTAGGGACTTTATACTGTGTGCTCTGTGCTCCTAGTTGGCCTAGCTTTCAATTTTTTGAGTCTTTAGTTAGATCTTAACAAAAAATTCAAAGTGGCTGACCGATCGCCTAGACGGTCTCGAAGAATTTGTGGTCTTTCACCACCGAGTTTAGAGCCTTCACCTAGAAGGCGCAGAGGTAATACTCCCAGTGGGTTTCGTCCCATGGTAGCTGACGCATCGGGGATTGATCCTCCCCTCGAGGGCATCAGTGCTCAAGATAGACCTGGTACTTCCACAGGACAAGAGAGAAATACTCCAATACTTTCTCGAGTTCTCTTTCAGACGCAAGATAACATAGAGGTAGAAGAACTCCCAGAGTCATTAGCGGCTCCGAATTCTCCCCTTCCTCCTAGTCATCCGGAAGTATTACAATACGTTGGGCCTCCAATGCATCAACCATCAAGTCTAGGTCACATTACGTACTTACCATCGATGACCACTACTAGAAGCATGGCTTCTACTACAAGTGCTATGACTGTGTAGACTCCAATATTTGTACAAGGGGGAGGAACTATTTCCATCCCCTCCGCTTCTTTATTCGGGTATTTTGCTAGCACATCTTTAGTTGGGACTACCTCCATTCCTTCTACGAGTGGAAACTCCCAAACCAATGCTTTTAGTTCTGGATTTTTCCCATTTGGCACCAATTCACAGGGTATTCCGTCAGTTCCATTTAGTGCCTGCCACATCCATGATGGGTGGATCAGCTTCATTCCATGGTTTTCCTTTTGGAAGTGATCATATACCACAGTCCAACTCAACAATTGGATCTATGCCTTTTTCTTCTTTAGGACAAGGTAGAAATCGTTTTCAAGGTTGGGCTAACCCTACAGTTAGTAGTATGGGAACTGGGAATTCGTTTCTCGGCCAACAAGGGAATAGGTCGTACTCCACGGTTAGTTCATTTCGAAGTATTCCTCCCGTAGCCTCTGCTTGGGATCCTTAATCAGGGGTTGTCTGCTCCTTATAATCCTTTAGGAGGAAGCTTCGCCGGTTATGGAGGTGTTGCGACCGGAGTTGGTCAAACTCCGAGTTATGCTGGATCACAAGGCATGCCTTTTGGTTCAGCTGGTTCTGTAGGTTACTTCGAGCAGCCTGTGCCTTCCAAAATCTAGGCCAATATTTTTAGAACTTTGGAAGTTCCGCCCAATCTAGGTGGAACCCCCGAGGTCCTCCTAGGCTTCCATTTCTGGCAACTTTGAACTTGCCAGACCTCATAAAGTTAAAAAACGATCCAATCAAATATAATCCAACCTGGCCTCCGGTCCCAACCAAACTTCCTTCAGAAATTCCAAAATTCGAAGGGAAGAGCGGTGAGGACCCAAGTGACCATGTGACCACATTCCATTTGTGGTGCTCGTCGAACTCCCTTATTGATGATTCAGTTAGGTTGAGACTTTTTCAGCACACCTTGACTGGTAATGTGGCCAAATGGTATATAGAGTTTCCAGGGGGTAGCTTTACATCTTTTGCCGACTTAGCTAATATTTTCTTAAATCATTTCCAGTTGCCCATCCGTTATGATGCCGGAACTGAACTTTTGGCCAATTTTTGTCAGGACACGACAACTCACATTTCTGACCATATTCAGGAATGGAGACGGAGAAAGAGGCTCATTAAAGCCGAAATCCCTCTGGAGTACCATCTAGAATGGTTTTTGAAATCTTTACAACCTGAGATCTCTAAGGATGTCTTGATGTCCGAAGTTTACTCCGAGGAGCAAGCTATTTTTAGGGCCCAGCAATTAGAATTGATATACTCTCAGTCTAAAATCCTACAAAAGTACTTGCCAGATGCTCCTGGGTCAAAGGTTGACATAGCCAAGTCGAAGCCAGGTCCCCATGGGGATGGTATCGTTGGATCGGTAGACACGAATGCGATGAACTTGTTGAGCCAATTACAGCAGTTGTCATTGCAAACTGCTTCAAACAACCAAGTCACATCGTCTACTACTTCGTCTTCCCAACCCTCTTCAATTAATGCTATGCAATCTGATAACCCCAAAGGAAATCAAAACTCCAATGGGAAAAAGAAAGGACGAGGTAAGAAAAAGAATCAGGATGGGAAGGCTGACACAAATAAATCCGGCAATAATGCTGGCGTGGGTAGAAATGAGTCTAAAAAGAAAGTCAAGTTTCCATGCAAGTTGTGTAGTGGAGACCATTTAACTCATCTCTACCCGAAGATTCAGGACGCTCAGTGCTTGTTAGGGTAGCAAGGGGCTTCTAGTTCTCAAGCTGTGTTAACCAATCCTTTTCCTCAAGGGCAGCAATTGCTTGCTGGCGCGAGTTCAAATCTTGGTACCTCCTCAGGGGGCAACGAGGAAGGGGAAAAATCATCGAACGTTTCCATGATGGGTGCTAATGTACATGTGGCTACTCAGTCACGTGATTACGGTGAAGCCGAAACTTCCAAGGACAAAACTGCTCCCGGAAATACCGACCTTCATATTGAGCGACCCCCTATTGAGACTATAGCACAGGTACCGAAAGGTTCTGCTAAACGCGCGACTATCAATCCTAACGCTAGGGCCGCCCAGAATTATTCCATTATGGAGGATCTGGCCCAGAGTCCATGTGCCATGTCCACTTTAGAGGTTCTCCAGTCATGTCCGTCTTGGCGAAGTGCTTTACTCTCGGCAATTGGAGCAGTTGATCCAACCAACTCTTTAGTGCTCACTTTTGACATGTTAAATGTCAAAAAGCGACTCCCTCATCACATGGCTTTCCAGATAAAGTCTACATACCGAAAGATTAATATTTTTCACACCGTTATCGATGAAGGAGCTTCCACGTGCATCATGTCAATGTGTTGCTAGAAGGCCATTAGATCTCCTTCGGCTGTTCCTTCACCTACCACTCTGACTGCGTTTGATGGGCATTCACATAAGCCGCATGGGATTATCCCAGCCTTTCCTATATGTGTTGGAGGAAAGGTCTTCAATTTTGAAGTAGAGGTCATAGATGCTAACCTAGACTATAATCTCCTCTTAGGAAGGAATTGGTATACGAGATGGATGCCATCATTTCGACTCTATTTCATGTCATATACTTTCCTCATGAAGGGAAAATCGTTAAGGTTGATTAGTTGGATTATTTTCCAGTTGATCCTCAAGCAACTTCTGACTCTACTATCCCCTTAATGGATAACCCTCACCCGCCTACAGAGAATCTAGGAGTTGGGATGTATTCCTCATTGATGGGTACCTTTGAGTTTCCCTCTCCTATCGCTCAAATCAATGTCATTTCATCATCCAAGGAGTCTCCTCAAGAAGGGTTCTTCCGAACTCATTATTTTTCGAACCCTTGGACCTTGCTTTCACTTATGACCACATTAGCTGAAGGACAAGTAAATGGAATGGCATCCCCCATGTTTGCGGCTCAGCTTAGATACCAGTCTATCGTTAACTCCGCGGACGACCACTCCGCTCCTTCCTCCGAAGAGGAGTTTGAGGGTTATGTGGCCCCAGCCTGGGCCTTTGATTCCACCTCCACCTTTGACTGCTTAGATACGGTTTTACCTTCTGAAGAAGCAATCCTTGAAGTGATGATGGGTGTAGATCGACCTTGGGAAGACTTACACCATCATTCATATTTCCTTCCTCCATTGCAGGAAGTGGAAGCTAGGTTCTCCAAGCTATTCACTAGTGATGTTTGTAAGATATCAAATCCTTTGGCTCCAACACACTTTCGTGCCGAAGGTAGTATGTCGGTGATCTCATAAACGATATCTATAAACATCTCTAGGGACCCTAACGTGATTGAGAATCTCTTCATCGGAATTGAATGTTCCTCTGAAGAGGTGCAAATTTACACCGACCTTTTCAAATAATTTCGAGATGTATTTGCTTGGTCTTATGAGGAAATGCCTAGCATAGATCCTTCTATAGTTCAACATGAGATCAAGACGTATGAAAACGCTAAGACGGTTCGTCAAAGACTTTGACCAGTTAATCCTAGGAAAGCAGCAGCCATTAAAGCCGAAGTAGAGAAGCTGCTCAAGGTGGGTTTTATATACCCTGTTCCTCTTACCGATTGGGTTTCTAATCCAGTCCCTATAGATAAAAAGCGAGGAACAATCCGAGTATGCATCGACTTTTGGGACTTAAACAAAGCTTGTTCGAAAGATAATTACCCCACGCCATTCATTGATCAGATTATTGACGAGTGTGCGGGTAATGAGATTTTTTCCTTCATGGATGGTTTTTCTGGTTATAATAAAATTTCCATTTGTCCTGAAAATCAACATAAGACAGCTTTTATATGTCCCTGGGGTACCTTTGCATACAGAAAGATGCTGTTTGGTCTCAAAAATGCTGGAGCCACTTTCCAGTGGGCCATGTCATATGCTTTCCATGACATCAAACATATCATCGAAGCATACTTGGACGATCTCGCTGCTCATTCTCGAAAAAGAACTGATCATCCCAGTCACCTTTGAATGGTTTTTGAGCAATGTCGTTTTTATAAAATCCGGTTGAATCCCAACAAGTTTGTTTTCGCAGTTACGTCCGGTCGGTTGTTAGGGTTCATCGTGTCAAATGAAAGGATTAGGGTTGATCCCTTCAAGGTAGAGGTGATAGTCCAATTTCCTCCCCCATCCTCCATTCGACAACTTCAAAGTCTTCAAGGGAAGGCTAATTTCTTAAGACGGTTTATAGTGAACTATGCCGAGATTACCAAAGGGTTTATGCGTTTGCTCCGCAAAGGGGTTCCATTCGTGTGGGACAACTTTGCGCAGTGGTCGTTTGATGCTTTGAAAAAGGCATTAGTCTCTGCCCCGCTTTTGAGTCCACCAAATTATGGTAGGGACTTCCTTTTATATCTCATTGTAGCAGAATCAACCATTGGTATGGTTCTTGTTCAGGAAGAAAATGCTCTCACAGAGCATGTGATTTATTACTTGAGCCGAGGCTTGATAGGTCCTAAACTTCGTTATTCTCCGGTTGAGAAGTTGGCCTTGACAGCTGTCCACGCTGTCCAACGGCTCCATCATTTTATTCTGCTAGGCAAAACTTTTGTCTTGGCAACAGTCAATCCGTTTTAGTTTGTCCTCAGTAGGCAAGTGATTGGGGGCAAATATAATCGATGGATTGTCATTCTACAAGAATTTAATCTCGAGTTCTTGTCTGCCAATTCCACGAAATCTATGGTTTTTGCCGAACTAATTTCCGAGCTGCCTTGTGGAGAGGATACTGTTTACGAGGAAATTTTTCCCGACGAACACTTATTCCTCATCTCTTCACTCGACCCTTAGTATGGATCTATCATTGTTTATCTCCAGACTTCAAAATTTCCCTCTACTTTCTCTAAGGATGAACGTCGCAAATTACGTCACCTCGCTAAACATTACGTTATCATTGGTGATACATTATATCATCGGGGGGTTGATTCAATCCTTCGGCACTGTTTAACCTTAGAGGAGGCAGACTCTGTGCTAAATGATTGCCACAACGGAGCTTGTGGTGGTCATCTATCAGGCTTGCTACAGCTCAGCGTATCTTGCGTACCGGCTATTTTTGGCCTTCGTTCTTCAAAGATTGTGTTGAAGCGGTCAAACGCTGTCACCTGTGCCAAGTTTATACTCGGAAGATGCGCGCACATCCAGCTCCTCTTTTTCCCGTTGTCATTGTCGGTCCCTTTACTAAGTGGGGTATTGATTTTACGACTTGTCATCCACCTTCAGCAGCGAATCACAAGTATATTATCGTGGTCGTAGACTACTTCACGAAGTGGGCCGAGGCCATGCCCACTTATAAAAACAATAGTGAGACAGTGGCATTGTTCCTTTTTAATCAGATTATCTCAAGGTTCAGTATCCCAAGAGAGATTGTCACTGACCATGGTGGTCATTTCCAGAATCAACTAATGTCCGAATTGGATCTCAAACTAGGTTTCTGGCAGGAACATTCATCTCCTTATTATCCTCAGGCCAATGGACAGGTCGAGGCAGTAAACAAAACTCTTAAGACGATCCTGCAAAGGACAATTGATAAAAATAGATCCAATTGGCATCTTATGTTGTATCCAGCTCTATGGGCATACCGAACCTCCGTCAAGACTACTACAGGTTTTACACCTTTTCAGTTAGTTTATGGGTTGGAATCTATCTTTCCTGTTGAATGTGAAATTCCATCTCTTAAGTTAGCTATTGACCTCCTTCCAGAGACCTCTCGTCTCGAAGAGCGCCTCCTTCACTTGGAGCATCTCGATGAGCAGCGTTGAGATGCAGCCACAGTAAATGAGGCTCATAAGAAAAGGGTTAAAACCCAGTATGATAAAGCTGTCTGTCCTTGTGTCTTTTCTGAAGGTTGCCTCGTCTTGGTCTACGACCAAGATAAGGACACCTTGGGGGCAGGAAAATTCAAACCTATGTGGTACGGTCCCTTCATAATTAAATGATTTTTAACAAAAGGGTCGTATGAGTTAGTCGATTTCGAAGGAAACAAATTGGCGGAACCCCGAAACGAGCTCTACCTTAAGAAGTACTTTGCTTAATTGGCAGCTAGGCAATGGCTTCTTTGTACATTATGTATATTTGTACATATTTTGTCGAGAGTTTGTGATATCAACACTTTTTGGTCTGCTTTGGTAGGTGTTGATGGATGACTTAGCCTATTTTGGATTCGCCGATGGTGCTAGTCGGCACACTCGGAATCTTGCTTCCGCAGCTTGGGTACTGTATTATCCAACTGGTCAATTGATGGTATCAAGGGGAGTATGCATCGGTCCCGCTTCAAACAATATGGCTGAGTATACTGTCGTTATTAATTTGCTATCTGAGGCAATTTCTCACGAAATCGACTCATTGGTAGTTTATCTTGATTCACAATTGATAGTGTCACAATTAAATAACATTTATCGAGTAAGGGATCCATTTTTATATCGCCAGTATTTAAGGGTGAGGTTGTTGCAAAGATCATTTACTTATATTAATTATTTGCATATTCCAAGATATCATAATTGGTTAGCTAATTCTATCGCTAATCAAGCATTAGACTGGCACATCAATCATTCATCACAATAAATTAAGCATCAAAAAGTCAAACTGTATATATATATCATAAAATGTCTCGAGTGTACATAAGTATGTCCAAAAAATATACAAAATTGGGACTCAAATGCCCATAATCATGTCCACTATGTCTAATTCCCCAGCTCAGGATGAGTGGCTAAGTAGGCAACTACTGCATTGGCTACACGCCTAAAAGTGCGAACCCAGTCACGTGGCATGCCAACCACATGACGTTGCATCTCTATAGGAAGGTCCTCTACCATAGCCATCAGCACTCGGTGGGTCAGCCTCACCAAATGTCGTTGAACTGTGTGTAGAGTTCGCTCCGTGGCTGCAGCCGCCTCTTTGGCCCCTTAGCCGTGACGCTTGTGCCGTGGGAACTCATCTGGTCATATAGGCCCAATATCTGGAACATGATCATTATATTAGTCATTTGAATCCTATCAAAAACATTTTCAAAGTTCATTATTATATTTGAAAAATCAAAAAAATCATAGCATCAAAAATCACTTACCAATGTCGCCCCATGCTGCGGTCAGTGGTAATGCTAGATCTAGATCTCCTCGGAAATCCAACCCAGCATAGGGGTAGTCATCAATGGTGATGATCTGCTAATCCCACCAGGAAAATAAGTCGTCGTCGAAAGCAGTCTGTGGGACCTCCCCACCTCCCAGATGTTTCATCAGGTAAACCCACCTGCCCACTCGAGGATCTCGTGGGGCGTTGATTGAAACTGGCACTCTGGGACGAAGTGCAGGGACTCTCTCGAAGAAGAAAGAACAAAAAATAGTCCCATAACCAAAGTTTTTGGTCTGTCCTCTCTTGATAGAAGTGAGTTGGCTTTTCATGCTAGCCAGAAGAGGAGTACACCAGTCAAACACAGTGGTGAGACAATCAACTGCCACGCTCATGGTTAGCCGTGATGCCTGATGCAAAGAAGCGGATCCATTCACTCGAGCTATGATGAACACAGTTATCCTCAATGGTGGACTCGCCACATGTGTGATGGAAATCTGAATTCCGACTTTCTTCGGATTTCTCGGGCAATATATTTGTACGTAGTCCTCAATCGAGAGACTGCTCCATGTTCTCCCCCGTGAGTGTACTACCTCTCCCCTTCGGGAAAGGCTCGTGATGAAATAGATATCTTCCACTTCTATCCTGAGTGGCATCTGGTCAATCATAAAAGCATCCTCCTCGATGTTCCAATAATCAAGAAGCATCTCGAGCAGATGTGTGTTTGCTTTCATATTTGGCAATTTGAAGAAATTCAGCAAACTGCATCCCCATAATGCATCCAAAGCCTCAGGATTGTTCATAACTTCATCATCTATTGCGGTATGCTCTCTTTCTTGCCAGGTGACTGTCATCCTAAAAGAAAAATCAATTTGAACCGTTAGTTTTTATGTTTGAAATGTCTGCGGTGTATACACGGGTCCCTTTACACACAGTCGCATGTAGGGCACGCGTGTATGCGAGTTGCATATTACCAACCCGCGTATATGTCATGGAAAAAGTTTTGGCAAAAAACTCAACGGTAAAACATTAATGAAAACTTCTAAAACTAGTCACAATCAATTACAAGATAAAGAATGAGAGTTACCTCGAGACTTTGGAAAAATTTGAATGGTTGAATTTGGCGTATGGGAAGCTAGCTCCTTTTGCTCCACTTCTTTGCTCTCAAACTCAAATTGTGAAAATGTTGAGTCCAAAAACCTTTTTATAAGCTTTGAAAATGTCAAATTTTTTTCAAAACTTGATTTTGTTGGTCTCATGTAACTTTTAACTTGGGAGCTTGGAATGTTGAGAATGGTTTGATTTTCAGGACATTTTGGACGTTTTCGACAGTTTCGAGACCATTTCATGACTGCTGACCCGTCATGGCAGGTATCGTTTTCTCACTGGAATATATGTTAGGGAAGCCATTTTTTCCGTTGCATTATGCATACTAGCCTCCATCTGTCAATACACTTGCCATAGGGTCAATCCCATCATGTTATGGTTCGCAAACCATCTTCACTCACCGATTTTTTAAATCATGACACGATGGTAGAGCCATCCTTTACATGGGCATCCTATTTAGCACCTCACTGACATTTGTTTCCCATGCTGCTCCGATTTGAGTAGGCTCGAGAGTCCTTTGTAGTCCCGCCATGACTTATACGATGAAGACTCATTCCTCTTTGCTTCTTCGTTTTGTTATGGCCTTATACCCTAGAGGCTCCTTTGTGTTGAGTTGTACTACTGCATTGCATTTTGACTATCTGCACCTTTTGGCCTTAAGCCGGCTTCACTTGGACTCATGTTTAAGCCAACTTTTTACCATGACGACTGCAAAATCAAACTTGCATACCTTTGACCTTTGCAGCTTGACACACCCTGACCCGTGGAAGGAACACACCTTTGAGTGTCTCTGGCTAGTTTTCGCCTCCTTGCATCGAGCATAGGAATGTTCCAATCCTAGGAACTAGATCATCCGCTTCGCTGACACTCGTTCTTTCCACTGTACTATAGCATTCTTTTATTATTTTTCCAGCTTTAAAGAAAAAGACCAAAAAAATTATATATTCCAAAAAAGAGCGGGAACGGGACAATATTTCCATTTATTGTTGGCAGCTAGAGTCAGTCGTGTCACCCTTGAACAAAGCACTCAAAGCAAAGTCTCCTCCGT
>APFE031507159.1:0-12491 GCA_000404065.3 Pinus taeda | reverse complement strand
TCTCTATGGGGAGTGAAGTGAAAGGGTGCACCTGATTCAATCAACCATGCCTCATGATCTACATGTGTACTTGAAGAATCCAAGTACACATCCCCACCTTCATCTGAGGTGGTTTTCGCCTCTACAGAAGGAGCATCATCAGATCCCTTTCCTTTGTCGGGAGCTTTAGATTTATAATCCCTTTTGTAGTGTCCTTCCTTTCCACATTTCCAGCACACCACCTTTACAGGTTTTCCTGGAGATTTAGATCTCCCTCTAGATTTAGATCTCCCACTGGATGACTTATTTTTGTTTCTGTTCCGGGACCTTCCTCGTACAGAAAAGGCATCACCATTCTGGCTCTCCATATTTTTCCGTCTCATCTCCTCCGTCAACAAGGATGAGACTATTTCATCAAACTATAAGGCAGTTGCATTGCTATCTATTGTAATAACTAGACTATCCCATGAATCTGGTAGAGAAAACAACAAATTGATGCACTTATCTTCTTCTGAAATTTTAATATCAACAGATAATAATTGACTTACCATAGTATTAAATGCATTCAGATGTTTTGTCACCAAGTCTCCATCTTTCATCCTCAGGTTATACAACTTTTTCCGTAGGAACAATTTATTCACCAGAGACTTAGATTGGTACAAATTTCCTAATTTGTCCCACAAAGCCTTTGTTGTAGCTTCCCCTGATATGTTCAGCAATACTGAATCTGAGACACGCAACCGTATTGTGCTCTTAGCCTTCTGATCCAACTTCTTCCATTCTTCATTGGACACTCCTTTTGGTTTAGTACATGGATCTACTGCGACCCACTGATCTTTATCCACCAACAGATCCTCCATCTTGAGTTACCATAACTCAAAAATCTGACCATTAAATTTCTCGATCTCTATCTTTCCATTGCTCGCTATCTTCTTTCACCACCAAAATCAATCTCGTAGATCTCCCACAGAACAGGGTCTACCACAAGCCCGAGCGAAACCTCTCAACTACAAAAGCGTCCCCTTGAAGCCAAAATAACTCTGATACCAAATGTAGGTTTTAACCTTGTACAGAAATTACCTGCATACGAATTTTAAAAAATAGAAAATAAACAATGCGAGAACATAACACATAAAACACATATACACAAAGATTTTCCATGGATCCCAAAACCGGGACTACCAGCTTGATTTTTCATTATATTCCTTTCAATGTTACAATACATATTTATACATGCCAAAGCATCTAATACCATGGACCAAAAACCAACGCGTCCAAAACCATGTGTGAAGATAATGCACAAAACCATAAGTAGGTCTGCCCAACCTAATATAGGGTCCAAAAACAAAATTTTCCGAGGCGCTACCCCGAACCCCATAGAGTGGGGTTACCTACACCCCTTAAACCCCCTGTGACTCCCCCCACTACGCAATTTGGCAAAATGAAAGGGGGGGTGGGCTCCATCCCCACTCTAACCCCACAGTTAACTACGTGGGCTAGTCGTGGAAAGAATATAACACAACCCAACAGTAATCCTCACCAAGACAGTTCACTTGCACATAAGGGATTTGACATAAAAGCTTCCAGAAGATTTATGGGCCTACAGTACCACATGGGTAAACAATATAGGACATACTCCCTATGAAATAGTTTATGGGAAGCAAGTCCTATTTTCAATTGAGTTCTAGATTCAGACCTATAAGATAACAGTCAAGTTTGGACTTGACTTATTAGAAGCACAAAAGAAAAGAATGGGACAACTCAATGAGCTTGATGAAATAAAGCAAGATCCTATTCAGAAGACTAGTTTAGTCCAACAATAGAGATCCAAATGGCATGATAAAAACATCAAAGAAATAAAATTTCAGCCAGGAGATTGGTCATTACTCTTTGATTCAGAGTTCAAAATTTTCCAAGGAAAGCTTCAAACTCACTAGCTTGGGCCTTATGAGATCAAAAATGTTTTTGATAATGGAGTAGTCAGAATTAGGACTATTGATGAAGAAAAAGTTCCTCTCTTAGTGAATGGACATTGACTCAGGATCTATCATAATCCAATGAAAAATGAGGAATTTGTAAAGATTTTCCAGGACAACTTTGATTTGAAGTTGGTAAAGAAGAATTCTTCTTCTTTTCCACCTTAAAATTTTCTTTTTTCATATATATAAATAATAAAAAATAAAAATGTAAAAACATGAAAACCAACGATTGTTGGCATGTTTATGCAGAAAATTCAAGGTGAAAACCAATTATTCTTGGCATCTTAAATTTTCTTTGTATCCCATTTTCTAGAATTCCATCTTCTTTTATCCCTTTCTTTTCAAAAAAGTAAATAGCTACAAAATTATTGATTTTTTGTAGCTCTGATAACTTTTCGCAGTCAATTTGACAAAAACTTCTGATGATACAAATGAAGGAATGATTGACTCCCTCCACTGCAAAGTACCTAAAGACAGCATAAAAAGGCAACCAAAGGTTAGCAAGAAAACAATTCAAAGGTATGCACTTCTTTAATTTAATAATAGGGATCAAAGCTTTACATATATGAATTATAAGACATGGTACTACCAAAAAAAAAAAACAAAATCATTACTGCTAAGAGTTGATAGTGTCATGTAAAATCGTGTATAATCCGTCATTCACTCCTAGTCATCATAACTTATATCCCAACTCATATTTCGATCCATTGAACTGATCACCCAAATCATAAAAATGAATGCTCTTTTTTTAGAATAATTTTCAACGTAAATCACATTCAAATGCATTTGTCGACCCGTTTCAAACCAACTAGTGTGAATGCTCTTAATAGTTAGATTCTACCACACTCCCTTATACCTTCACTACCTACGCTCTCATTATTTCATCACTCACGCTCTTGGCCTTTCCGCTCTAAAAACCATATCAAGCCATCCTAACTTGTCAAAAAAAACATTTTTTGAAGCAAAGCTTCTCGACAATGGGAGTGATAGTTAGAAAAGAGCCAACAAGGAAGAAATTTTTGGAGGGGTATCCACAGACAAAAGAATTGTTGCAGAAGGCACAGTGGCTAGAATTTGTAGAGAAATTCGATGGCTTCCATAAAGAAGTGACCAAATCCTTTGCCAGGGCTTTTGATGGAGTCGAAGTGGAGATAGGAGACATCAAATTCATAGTAACAAAGTCGTTTATAGCTGAAGCTATTGGACTCCACAGATTGGAGAAAAATGGTTCAAAAATAGAGGTATTGAAAGAGAAGACTAGAATGCTTTTATGAAGAAATCAAGCATGGACACCATCATTTTCAAGAAGGGAATCCCAAGCACGACATTAAAAAGTAAGTGGAGGAATTTGCTTCTAATAATCCAAAAATTTGTTACCTGTGAAGGAAGGTTTGGATGTATGTTTTTCTATCATATTCGGTTGATAATGAATTTTCTTGAAGAAAATGAGATAAATCTTCCATGTTTCTTGTTGAATAGTCTAAGATAGATGTCAGGGAATATTCAAAGGAGACTTCATTTCATAGATAATACATTGTATCACCATGGTCTACTCAAAATACTTGTTGAATTTCATCTCCAAAACATAGGTGATAATTGTGAAAAAAAATTAGTAAGGAATCACTTTCAAGAATATACTCATGGGCAGCCAAATAGCAACAGACCTAAGAGGGGAAGGAAAAGAAAATTTGATAGAACATTGGAACAAGAACCACAACAGTCATAGGAACAATCAGAGGATGACATCCCTCTTGCGGAAGTTTTAGAGAAAATAAACAAAAGAATTGTTAGAAGAAAGAAAGCCAGTAAAGAGACAGATATTTCACCTCAAACAGAGAAGCCTAAAACAAAAAGGAAGAAAACTCAAAAGACCCCTGTCATAGGTCTACGAAGGAGTACTAGACTCAACTCAGTAAAAGAATTACCCTCAAAGAGCATAGAGCATATCAATGAAGAAACATAAGAAACTCAGAGGCAGAAGAAGAGTCAGGAATTTATCTGAGAATATCTTTAAGAGTTTCATCATCGAGGGTTTCATCACCAACTTTCACCTCACCTCATCAAATTCCAAGACAAAGAACGCCATAAATTGATATTGTGCAGCAAGAGATTTATGATTATATTGAATCCCTAGAGAAAGGGGATACCGCAAGAACATCAATTCCAATTCAATAGGAAGAACAAGTCTAGTTTAATGAACCACAAGAACCTCCAGTAATCAATGTATTAAAATAGGAAATCTTTGAACTGGAGACATTAAACAGGTACATTAAAAATGAAAATCAAGCCTTGAAACCACAAAATGAAATCTGAATAGCTAAGAGTGACAGCCTCCTTTTACATATAATTCTATGGTTTAAGAAGAACAAGAAATTGAAGAAGAAAAACTAGGCTTTATAGAGACATGTGTTGAGCATTAGAAAAGGTATGTAATTGCCACTTATTTCTTTATCTTTTCCTTTAATTCATAACTTCTTTACATTATGAGATGGGCATATGATGAAGGATTATGAAAAGTTAAAGAGATTTGTGATTAACGTAAAATGACTAATTATTACCTTTTTCTATGAAGAAAATGAAGAAAAAGGAAGATCGCCATTTCAGAGGAAAAGACAAGCCAAAACCAACTGTTGTACCTTTGACAAGGAACCGCATCCAAATGAGGCAATTTAGATTGGAGTGCATGAGCCAGGAAAAGGAAGAAGAAGCACCATATCAGTGCAAGAGGACGAAGAGATAACTGAAGGATAACGATATGGTGAATCCCTCTGGATCCTTTGATCCTGAGGGATTGCTACCTTAAGAATATCTGTATCTTTGGTATTTCTGCCTGGCCACTATAAAAAGGGATAGTGCTACTATCCCAAGGGGTGGACTATTGTTGTTTTATAGAATTTTTTGTTGCAAACTGAACTTTGATCATCGACTCTCTTTAAAGAGCGATTACTATAACTCTGTATTCATGATTAATATATAAACTTCATTGCTATTCCGTCCTTGATTATGGAGTAACCGCAGCAGTGCGTCCCTGGTGGCTAAGGGCCCAACCCTAGTGGATCACTTGCTTTCTGTACCATTATTTTTTTTTACAAGTCATTTGTGGTTTGATTTGTTTTACTTGCTTCATTCAGTAATCTATTGTTCCTTGTCATTTCATTCACTGGCTCTGTTATATTTAATTCGTATTTGAATAGTAAGGTTATCATTTGTAACTAAAATGTTATGTCATTCATTCTGAAATGATATCGCATTGTTGTTCCTTTACAGATTGGCATCATTGTGTAACATTGTTGTTCCTTTACAGATTTCCATTACTATTCAATTACAGAATAATATTGTTGTTCATTTACAGATCAGTATTGTTGTTTATTTAGCTATGGTTTACCTCTAATTGTGATTGTTGTTCATTCAAATTACCGTTCCATTGCAACTACAATTGCTGTTCCTTTATAACCATGGTTAATATTTATTATGTTAAATTCAGATTATTGATTCCATCATTCTAGATTCACTGTGTGTTTACCTTTGATTTAGTTCACTGTTCAATATTTTATAGACTTACTTACGCTTGTTGTTCCATTCTTGGTTTGTTGTTCAATTCATTTACTAGATAAAGATTGCTGCTTAATTCATTCCTGTAAATTAAAGCTTTGTTGTTCGATCTTTTCAATAGATTAGTTGTTGTTCCATTTTCTGTTAATTGAATTATCATTTCGAGTAATTGCTTTCGTGTGAACAGGACGATCTGCAACTGTAGTGAACATTGACTATTGTTGTCTAGTTCCCAGATTGGAGATCTTCTCTTTGATTGCTTTTCATTTGCATCAGTTTACAAAGGAAAGAGTTATCATTACTACATCCTTGACTGATGAATGTCATCATTCCTTAAGTGATCTAAATTGGATCAATAGAAAGACTGTCAAGAACCATGACTGAATCAGGTCGAACAAATCTCTAATGAAATCCAAAACAGCATAAAAAACACCTAGAACCAGTGGCCATGGCAGCTGACGAGGACCTCGGTCAAAGCGCACTAACCGAGGCCCAAGGAGACTGCATAGGTGGCCAAAGTAGCCCCTGGGAGCCCCGGATCAAGAAAAGGAGGTGATTTTCAATGCGCGATTAGTGCCTAGTGCTAATCGCACATCGTTAGGCGAATAAGGCCAAAATGGGAAAGCCCGAGCACCCAGTCGCATGGGGGAACCAGAGGACCGCAGGTGGAAATAGGTAAAAGCTCTAAAGTACAAAGGCGGGACCCACGCCCTGGAAACTAGTAGTTTTGATCAGGGTTCCCTTGAACGGTAAGAGTTTTTGGATAGGAGCAGAGCGATCCCATACACCGATTGACACGTGGTGGCAGACGAGAGAGAAAACTGACATTGAACACACGTTATTGGTCGAGCAAGTCAACCGCACTCGATGTGCGTATGACGTCAGATCTTGAGGAGCCTAGATTGAATGGCTGAAATTGCGCCCGATAGAAAGAAGCGAAATCGACAGGGAATTAAGCCGCATTCTAAAGGGATTTGGAATCTATTTGACCACCATGGTGGAGAAAGAACGTATCCACGACATAACTAAAGAAATGAATCGACAAGCAGGTTGGCACTATTTTGATGGGGACACATGGCCACTTCCCGAGCGTTCATGCTGACGCCGAACAAGGAACTCCAAGTGCAGCTGCAGTAGGTGAATCAACGCAGGCAGAAGAGGAACCGAATAGGCATAGAGATTGAATGGCTAAAGCCATGAATGGAGACAGTTGAATAAGAAGTGTGTGGATCAGGAACCTGAATCAAGGAGGAGTCCAAGCGACCAAGAGAGGCAGTGAACAGTGAACCCTGAGAGGGGGACTGAACACAGAGAACAGTAAAGCCAAGCAGAGGAGACAGAGGGTCAAGCTGACCACAGGTAGCGTCGAGCACCAGAGAGCTTGAAGATTCAAGCCTTCCCCTAGAGGAATCTATTCAGACTGAGCATCACATTTGGCTCTTTCCACTATAGACCAAGGATCACAGAGTTGGTAGGGAGAAAAAGAGTCTGTGTACTCCGAGTGGCTTGGGGAATCCAAGAACCACCTTACCAAGAAAAATCTACTTCAGGAGAACTCATATTGAGTCCTTGTATTATAATTTCTCTACTGCAAGACACAATAAAACAATTCCACCACTGAAGCTGGACCGGAGACGTAGCCCTGGAGAATAGGGTGAACTCCTTATTAAAAAAAATAGTTTGTGTCTTTGTGTTTCTTATTATATTCTCTTTTGTCTTTCCACTTATTTTTTGTGTATTGGCAAACTAATCGATCCGTCGTTTCAATAACATAGAACACACACACCAGCACACGAGTTTGTAATAACTTTGGTTTAATAAATCTTTGACTGATGGCACTCATAGGGTGATTATCAAATCAAGTGGCATCAGAGCTCTAGGTTGTAAGGTTAGACAAGCTTGTGTTGGTTTAGTTGTGAATGCTCATTAGATCAAAGCTCAAATTAGGAGAAGGAGAGTTGGTGGAAACTAATCATGAAATTCAGAGAGTCTATTCTCGGAAGACAATGTCAAAAGAAGGTTCTATAGGGCCAAACCCTCAATTCATAGAAAGTTTCCTAACTATAAAGTCTATGGTAGAAGAAATGTATAGGGACTTTATAAAGCATAAGGATGAAGATTGATCAGGCTCTAAACAAGATAAAGAAGAAGATGAATCTCATTCCCATGACCACTCAAAAGAAAAGGGGAAATAAGAAAGCTTTCCTACACCTCCTAATAGCCCTGTGCATAATAAGAGAGCATCTTTGATTAAAATAGATGTTAAATTCGATTTGCCTATATATGATGGAAAGCTAAATGCTGAAAAGTTGGACAATTGGATTAGACAAATTGATGTGTATTGTAGAGTACAGAACATAGACTCGGACAAGAGTAAGATTCAGCTGGCAAGCACACGCCTAGGAGGCACTGCTTTGGTTTGGTGGGAAGGCAGAACCCAAGCTTATATGAAGAAGCATGGTAATACCATCTCTATCTGGAGTGAATTTGTTGCTGCAATCAAAAAGCAGTTCTATCCATTGGCCTACATGAAACAAGCCATGATGAGTTGGCAAACTCTTCGGCAGTTGAAAGGGAAAAGTGTGCAAGGGTATACTCAAGAGTTTAGAAAGAGAGCATTGATGTTGGGTATCTCATTATACTCACCAGAAACTCTTTTGAAGTACATTGGTGGTCTACACAACTACATGAGGCATACCATCCTCATGTTTAATCCCACTAGTATAGATGAGTATCTGTACAAGCTACTCATCTAGAAGCTAGAGGAAAGAATGGAAATCCAGAAGTTGGGGGACCATCCCAACCCACTGTAAGCAAGAGCAAGGAGAAAAGAAAGCAGAAGTGGAAAGAAAGGAAGGCTGACACTGCACAAAAAGGCAAAGATTCATGCACTCACTGTAAAAAGGAGGGGCATGATGATGAGCACTGTTGGATTCTACATCCAGAGCTAAGACCTAAGAAGTCTAAGGGCAAGAAGAAGAAGACTGCTGCAGCTATTCAGAAATATTTGGGGTCAGACTCAGGAGATGAAACAATCATTACAGCCACAGCTATAAAAGGTAAGAATTCTGAAGCATCTACTAGTAATTCTGCTCAATATGTTATTGATGCAGAACATGAGAGAAAAAGACATAAGCTTTTCCATATTCAAGTTGTTTCCAAAAATCAAAAGATTGATACTTTGTTTGATAGTGGCTCACAAGTGAATCTAATTTCTGAAGCAATTGTAAAGAAATTGGGATTAACAACTACACCTCATAAGAAACCATACCCATTCGGATGGTTGAATGATAAAGCACAACTACAAGTGACTAGATAGTGCAAACTCAAGTTTTCTTTTGGGTCAGCATTTGTAGATGAGGTTGAGTTAGATGTAATTCCCTTGGATATATGTGGAATTGTTTTAGGAAGTCCTTACTTGTATGATAGAAAGGCTATTTTCTATAGAGCCAAGAACAAGTATCTACTTGTTAAAGGAGGAATCGAATACTTTGAAGAGCTCACAAGCTCAAGAATAATTATACCCTCATAAACTCAGGACAGATGAAAAGAATGATAAATTCCTGCAAACAGTTCTTACTAATGGTTGTAAAGGAAAAGAAACCTGATAAAACCAATGCATTTGAGGGCTGTAATTCTGATCAGCAAGCTGATATAGAAAAGATTGTTTCAAAGTATGATGTCTTGTTTCAAGAACCTCAAGGTCTACCACCCAAAAAGGGAATATTACATGATATTGTTTTGCAACAAGATGTTCCTTTGCCTAACATTGGGATGTACAAGTTATCTGCTTTAGAGAATGTTGAAATCAAGAAGCAGGTGTAAGAGTTGCTTGAGAAATGGTTCATCAGGCCTAGGACATCACCATGTGGGTCACCAATCGTTTTGGTGAGAAAGAAAGATGGCTCGTGGAGAATGTGCATTGACTACCGAGCACTGAATAAGATAACAATCAAAAATTGTTATCCCCTTCATCGCATAGATGATCTTTTAGATCAATTGAAGGAAGCTGTTTATTTCATCAAGCTGGACTTGCACAATGGATACCATCAGGTCAGAGTTGCAGAGCAAGATGCATGGAAGACTGCTTTCAAAACAAAGCAGGGATTATATGAGTGGCTGGTTATGCCTTTTGGCTTAACCAATGCCCCTGCTACTTTCATGAGATTAATGAATGATGTACTCAAGCTTTTTCTTGATGATTTTGTTATTGTGTATCTGGATGACATTCTGATTTTTAGTAAAACGTGGGAGGAACACTTAAAGCATGTTAAGCAAACATTGGATGTTTTGGAAAGAGAAAAACTTTATGTTAAACTCTCCAAATGTGAATTTGGCAAAACCTCTCTAGATTATTTGGGTCATATAGTAGGGGGTGGTGAATTGAAAATAGATCCCTCTAAAGTGGCAGTGATTGTAAACTGGCCTAAACCCCAGTCTGCTACAGAAGTGTGAAGCTTCTTAGGAGCAGCACAATATTGGAGGAAGTTTATTTCTAATTTTTCCTCAATTGTAGCTCCCTTACATGCTTTGATAGGATTGAATAAGGTGTTTCAGTGGGGAGGCAAACATCATAAAGCCTTCGACACCTTGAAAGAAAAGATTAGTACAACACCTGTACTAGCACTGCCTGATCAACAAAGACCATTTGAGATCCAAACAGATGCCAGTGACTATGCCATGGGAGCAGTGTTGACACAACACGGTAAACCCATATGTTATCATTCTGAGACTTTTAATTCTGCAGTAGTTAACTATCCTACATATGATAAAGAATTGTACGCATTAGTTCAGAGTGTGAAAAAGTGGAAACATTACTTAATGGGCAAAGAGACAGTAATACATACTGATCATCAACCACATTAATATCTACACTCCCAAACTAAATTGCAGCAATCAAGGCACTACAAATGGATGGGTTTTCTACAACAATTTCATTTAGTCATCAGATATAAAAAGGGCATACATAACAAAGTTGCAGACATGTTATCTAGACCCATCATAATGCATCTACTATACTTAAGCATAATTTTGTATTACATGAAAGCACATTGAACAATATGCTCAAGATATAGACTTTAAAGATGTATATGCAACTTTGAGTCATGGCAAAAGGGTAGAAGAATTGGATTATCATGTGAAGGACCGACACTTATATCATTGTGGGAAATTCTGTATTCCACAAACAGAGAGAGTAAAGATAATCAAAGAGGCACACACTTCTCTGGTATCAGGTCACTTTGGGGTAAGTAAAACAGTTGCACAATATTGGAGGTTTTGTTATTGGCAAAAAATGAATGAGATAGTTTCTAGATATGTGAGAGGGTGTACTATGTGTGCCAAAAGCAAACCCAACAATAGAAAACCAGGCTTGTACACTCCCTTACCAGTTCCTTCTCACCCTTGGGAAAGTGTTTCCATGGATTTTGTTGGGGGATTGCCTAAGTCTAGAAAAGGTCATGATTATTTGTATGTGGTTGTGGATAGGTTCAACAAAATGTGCATTTTGATACCTTGTAACAAACAGATTACAGCTGAACAAACTGCAAAACTGTTCTTTGAACATGTATGGGTTCATTTTGGATTACTCGCTTCTATTGTATCTGATCGAGACACCCGATTTTTGGGGAAGTTTTGGTCAAGTCTGTGGGAATTGATGGATACCCAACTGAAGAAGAGCACAACTTTTCATCCACAAACCGATGGCTAGACAGAAGTAGTTAACAGGACAATGATCCAACTACTATGAGGATATTGCAACAAACATTCTAAACTTTGGGATGAACACTTGTGTTATGTGCAACATGCTTACAACAGAGCAAAACATTCTTCTACACAGAGATCTCCTTTTGAAACCTGTTTTGGTTTCACAGCATGGTCTCCTTTGGATTTTGTCTTGGTAAAGATACCACCATTGATGGACATAGTGATGTGTACAAGGCAACTAGGTTCATTGAATAGATCCAAGCTAGGAAACTGGATTCGTCCAAAACCCTGGACGAATCGCGAATCGGACGAATCAGACACGATTATGTCCTGACATGTGTCATGATGGCAGGACTCGTCGTGTCCTTTTTCCCCACGTCGTGTCAGCTCGTGTCAGGGAAAAAACGAATCGCGTCCGGTTTTTTGGAACGAGTCCTGGTTTATTCTGAATCGTGTCACAATTTTTTGCCTGTTTGCGGGGTTAAAAGGCGTCGGTTTGTAAGAATACATGTTTGCGAGAGATGCAGCAATGGAGGTCGATCAGGCGTAAACAAGAAAATATAAAATGTGTGCGCCATTCTGCAAATTGTGCACCACTTTCTGTTTGTAACCCTTTCCTTCCTTTCTTTCTAGCAAACAATTTGGATAAGCCAAATGCCTATGCCAAGTTGATAATAATTCACATTACTGGTATGCATATCAATACATGTTTTTACTATTTCGTTATTTTTTATATATTAAATAAAAAACCTATGATGCGTTTCAACTATTTAATTGATTATTTATTTATTTAATTATATATTAAAATAGAACATCGTCGATGATGGCATGTGCATTTTAGATATTTTTATTTAATTATATTTTAATTAATTTAAACACCACTCATGCCTCCTCTGTCGTTTAATTTTTATTGGTCAAAGGCCACCGCCAACCAGACGAACCGCATTTTATTTGAATTTATTGTGTTATTTAATTACATATTAGATAAAACACCACTCAACCTTGCATTTGCATGTGAAATATTTATTCACCAAGGGCAAGGGCCGGTGCCAACCAGATAGAACGTATTTCTGCATAATATATTATTCGATCATCTATTAAAAGTAAAACTCTTGAAATGTTTAAAAAATTTGTCACTCTATTAAAAGTAAAACTCTTGAAATGTTGAATATTAAAATTTGTGTAAGAAATATCATAATATCTAATTTTTAATATATATATATTTTTTTTAATAAAATAATATATAACGTGTCCTAACGTGTCCTGTTCCAGGGG
>APFE031507156.1:0-44351 GCA_000404065.3 Pinus taeda | reverse complement strand
GTTGTTCAATCATTTTGAACACCAATATTGTGCATTTTCCTTTCGATTTTGTTGTTCAATCGATTGAACGATTGCTGTTAAATCAATTGAACATCAATTTTTCTTTCTTTTCGATTTTACTGTCCAAATGATTGAACGATTACCATTCAAACAATTGAACAACATTTTTATGTTTATTTTAAGACAAATTGTGATTTCTTTTATTTGATTCATTGCCAATCATTATTACATCATTTTTTTCTTTTATGTTTTGAATAAACACTATTTGAGTGGATTTGTGCCTAACATAAAGAAAAATAGTAATATCAACATTATTATGATTTATGAAGCCTCTTGATGGTTATCTTTATCCAAAAGCTAATATGGTGCATCTCTATCATGACTGGCTAGACATATTTTTTGGACACATCATAAAATGATTCATTATTTCAAACCATGTTGGCTTATTTACCACACTTTCAAATGGACAAATCCCTTCAAAATGATGAGATGGGGGTAAGAGTATAACCTTTATTTGGAATCTTTTTACTTCTTACACCATCCCTGACTCTTAAGGAGAAAATGAGCCTCCCTCATTTTATAAAAACATCAAAAGATGAGAAAAATAAAAATAAAGAAATATACAAAAGAAATGAATATTGTCTTAAAGAGGATAGGGGGTCTCTTCATGAGCCAACCTACCATGATCATAAAGATGTAACAACTGACATTCCATTTTTGGCTATCAAACCAAGGTAATGACCTTCTTGATGATTACAAATTTTCAGAAGGATAGGGAGTCTCATTACGAGACAGCATGATCATTTTGTTATATCTTGGTGAATGGAACTATGATCATCTGGTCACCATGCTAGTATAGTGGTCTCTTTATGGTAAAAAAGAAGAATCAACTACATATCAAAATGAGTACTCTGGCTCATTTGTGGGGTTAAAAAGCAACCCTATCGAGTCTATGAATGTGTTTTGGCAGCAGTGGCTCTACTTATGGTATTGCAGTATTATCTTACACTGCCAAACGCTCTCTATTCTATTTCCACCTATGGATTCATTTCCAAGATGGTTTCCCATTTGAACAGCACCCTTGTAAGCCAATATGCATGGTAACTTATGTCACATATTCATTATATTATATATTTGTCCAATCAATTCATGACAGCCATTACTGCTTACTTCCAATTATGTGTCCATTACTAATACCGCTTGCGGTAAACATCTTTTCACATAGTAATGTAGATATTTGTTTTTATCTTTTTTGGCCATTTTTACCTCTAATATGTGTCTTGTTTTAATTTCTTTGTCATAAATTGTGTCATTTTTCTGGATTGGTTGCTTGCATTTATGAGTCCTCAATTCATGCATTTTCTTTTCACATGCTTGGTAGACATGGACGTCCTTTTTCCCGTTGGAGGGGGGGTGGTCTGTGTGTGAACAGATTGTGAAACAACTATGTATAATTGAATGTTAATTATTAAATTGATTTTCGGATAAAGGTTGCATGATGATTGGATATGCGTAATAATTAGCAAGGTATTTCTGATTGGAGAAACAATGGTGACCATTATGGATGGCATGAAAATTAATTATGGGCCTACGTCAAAAATGGTTGATGAGACAAATTACTTGACTGTATATGCTATTAATTCCCAAATCAACGTAGTTTTTCCTATTAATTGCTTTAATGATCTTTGATACTGTTCTAATTTGCAAAAGAGCAGGAGAAGTCCATATAGGAGAACCAGTCACAGGAACATAGCAGTCATGGGAGGTAGAGCTATCTGAAATCAGCCCTCAATACTCAAGGTATTAGACTAGGCTCATGCAATTCTCAAGTGCGCAGGATGGCTACAATATCTGAATAAATTGCATGGATTTCACGAAGAAATGACACTCGAATTATTGAAAAATTTGCAGAATAGCAGCACCACAGTAAGAGGCAAGGATATAACAATCTCAAAATCAGTCATAGTTGAAGTCACTGGACCTCCAACTGAGGGAACAAAATCAACAGAAAAGAACATCCTTCTGCACAATGCAGTTGCAGTGTTCTAGGACCCAAATAAGAAATTAGCACGAATAGGGAAAGTGTTAAAATTGGCAACTAGGGAAAAACTTCATGTGAGTCATCTTATTCATGGATGATAATATTTTTATTAGATTCCTCTCGCTAAGAGGTGTAGGATTGATATAAAAATCATCTGATTCAGATAAGTATTCATGGAGATATGAATTTGCTTTGATTATGGAATTATTATCAAGCCGACCTACAACTCATGTAGGCATAGAAGTCCAACAGTCGCATCTATTCAATCACCAACATTGTGTATAAATATAGGAGGACTTTTCCTCATTTGGAATCACTCATATCATCACATCTATCTCTCTCTACTTTGTAGAAAAGAGTCTCTTCTCTATTGTCCAGAATAGGGTCTCTCTCTCACACATGGGAAGCCGAAAGCTACTGAAATTGAAGCTGCAACTACAGAAGTAAAGTTTGACCTCCATGGACCAGAAGATCTCCTCATATGAACTATGATGTAGGTTCATCTGAACCTCCTCTTAAAGCCACAACTTTTGGTGGTGGAATCAAGTCAATCTTACGGATGGTTTGCAACATATTAACTACCCTAGTTTGAAGGAAGCTACTAAAACTGAGGCTGCAAGTATAGAATTGAAGTTTGACTTGCATGGAACAGAAGATCTCCTCATATTAACTACACTATAGGTTCATCTAAACCTCCTCTAAAAGCTACAAATTTTGGTGGTGGAATCAAGTCAATCTGACGGACAGTTTGCAAGATATCAATGGCTCTAGTTTGAAGGAAGCTGTTGAAACTAAAGCTGCAACTGCAGAAGTAAAGTTTGTCCTACGTGGACCAAAAGATATCCTCATATGAACTATGCTATAGGTTCATATGAACCTCCTATGGAGACCACATCTTTTGGTGGTGGAATCAAGTTGATCCGACAATCAGTTTGAGAGATATCGTTTTCCCTAGTTTGTTGGTGAAGCCACTAATGTTGATGTTGTTGATCTAGGGTTTGCTACTGCTGATATAACTCAGATTTATTGCATTATTTCTCTCTGTTGAATTATTGAAGATAAAATAAGATTTGATCAAAGGGATTCCCCGCACAATGTGGGGTTTCTCCCTGGCTAGGTGCCACATCTTGTGTCTCTTGTCTTGGCTTGTTTTCTGTCAATCGTTTAATGTTCTATCTACACTTTACTTTATGTACATGTGATTGCTAATCTATGGAATACAATAAGAAAAAGAAGTAAATTGTTATAAGCATAGAACATACCATAACTTAACATGTAATTAGATCTGAGGTGAAGACAAAGCCCGAGCAAGAGCAAGAGAAATCATCGAAGAGAAGATTGGCAAGGCTATCCTAAAAGAACTATGGGGTCCTCAACACTCTTTCCTGTCGAAGACAAGCTCTGTGAGAAAGATGACTATCATGGATGGAATATGTCTATTGATCTAACCCTAGAATATCAAGGAGTGTTGGACCATGTAAGAGGCAATATTGTTGAGCCTCCATCAAATGCATTCACTGTTGCATGGAACAAATGGAAAACCGGAGAAGTCAAAACAGAAGATCATCTAGGACTCTATCGACAAGCACTTGGTGGTCTACATCTCCAACCTGGACACCTCTAAGGAAATCTATGATAGACTGGTGAGTTTATTTAAAGTCAATGATGCAAATCAAGTTTTGTTTCTTAGAAATAAGCTGAGGGAAATCAAGCAGGGTAAAGATGAGAGTATGCAAGCATACTTCTTAAGAATCACTGAGATCAAGAATGATCTCCTATCTATTGGGGAGACTATTATTGATAGGGAAATGGCACTCACGACTCTTGGAGGATTACCATATGAATGGTACGTGTTCAGGACTACTCTTCTGAACCATAATATAATTCCTGGTTTTGAGGAATTAATGGCTAGATGCATTCAAGAAGAAAAAAGGGTAGAAGAACAAGAAATGCCCTTGCCTAAAGGTCCTCCTGCTACTTTTTCTTCTCATTCTAAGAAAAGAAATAATTCTGGGACTAAATCAAAAGGAAAGACTGGACCTAAGGGTGGAAGAAAAGGACGATATTACATCTGTGATAAAGTAGGTTACAATGCAAGGGAGTGCCCTGATAAAAAGGACTCACACTAGGACGATGATCAAAATCCTTTTGATGGAAATCAAAGGAATGACAAATTCAATAGCAAAGGTAAGAGGAGAGTTGGGAATCAAGGAAGAGGACAACCATTCAAGAAGGCTAGAAATTCCAAGATGTATTAAATGCACATGACCTCAAAAAGAACCTAATGTCCATCTCGACAATGGAAGACAAAGGCTACAAAGTAACCTTTAGCAATGGCAAGGTACGTATATGGAAAATTAATGTTAAAGATGCCTTTACTCTTGGGTTTCTTGTTGATTCATTATATCAGGTTGATGGAAGTCCGCTAGGTGTCATGTCTTATGACACATCTCTTCAGTCTAAACTTTGGCATTGGAGGTTTGCCCACCTTCATTACAAATATCTACCTGATGTAAGACATATGGTAACAAGGATGCCCGAATTCTAAGTAGAAAAAGAAGGTGTATGTTCGGGATGTGCCGAAGGAAAGCTCAAAATGGGACCATTCCCCTCAATTCAAAGCAAGACCTTCGATATATTACAGTTGGTTCACTCAGGAATACTTGAGGTTGGCATTAAGAGGGAGACTACTACACCACATACTCCAAAGCAGAATGGTGTGGCACCGTATGATTGTGGAAGCTATCTCTATGGGTAGATGGTGTAACAATGCTTGATATGGAAGAACCAATGGATCGTATTTATCCACTTGAGCCTTCCTCTTCCAGGAAGAGGCCTTCATGGCTTAGGGGACTACTTGATGATGATGAAGGAAATGTTACATCCTGAGGAACCTTTTGTGAAAGTAAGAAACCCAACAAGTATCAGGGATACCTGACCAATATGAGCACAATCATACAAAATGAGCCTTCATCATTCTCAAATGTTGTCAAGCATCTAGTATGGAAGGATTCTATGACCATTATGGAGAATGATGTCTGGGAAGTAGTTCCCAGACCCCAGGACAAGTCAATTGTTACTTCAAAAAGGCTTTACAAGATAAAGCTACAGAAAATGGAAGTATGGAATAGTATAAAGCTCGTTTTGTTGCTCGTGGTTTCTTCTAGAAGGAAGGTATAGACTATGATGTGATATTTGCACTTGTTGCTAGATATACAACCATCTGCTTGATCATAGCCCTTGTGGCTTCACAAGGATGGAACCTACATCAAATGGATGTCAAGACTGCGTTCTTGCATGGTTCGATCAAAGAAGAGGTCTATGTGGAGCAACCCGAAGGATTTGAGATTTATGATTGAAAATCTCATGTATGCAGGTTGAAGAAGGCTCTCTATGGGCTGAAGAAAGCACCTCGAGCATGGTATGAGAAGATCGATAGCTACTTGATGAAGCTAGGATTCACTAGGAGTGAAGACGATCCTAACCTTTACTTTAAGGTTGAATATGACAAGCCTCTCATACTGGTGTTGTATGTGGATGACCTATTTCTAACAGGTGCATACCCTCTCATTCACAAATGTAAGAGGGAGTTGGCTTCTGAATTTGAAATGAAGAACCAAGGACTTGAACTGTGGCAGAAGCTGAGGGAAATTTCCTATCTCAAGGAAAATATGTGGTGAAGATTCTGAAAAGATTTGGTATGGTGGACTGCAAGCCTGTGACTACCTTGAGGATCTTAAATTTCAGAAGTTATATGGTAGTGATGTCGGACCATATTTTGGAAATGCCTCTAAGTTTCAAAAATTCATTCGCATTGATGTTCTTGGTGAACCTCCATCCGAACATATGTTTTGCAGTTAGCATTGTGAGCTCATACTTGGTTGAGCCTCACTAGATTGGTGCCAAGAATCTTCTGAGATGTCTTCAGGACACATTCTCTCATGGATTGAGATACACTGCTGGAAATATGAAACTGCATGATTATTCAAATGTTGATTAGGTAGGTAGTGTGGAGGATCACTGGAGCACTTTTTATTGTTGTTTCTCTTTGGATTCTACTTTGATATAATGGATGATATGGAAGCAGAAGTCAGTTGCCATAAGCACCATCGAGACTGGATACATATCTACGAGTATGATATCGTATGAAGCTACCTGGTTGGGGAAGCTCTTCAATGAGCTGTTTGAACACATACCACTGTGATTCTCTGTAACAACCATAGGTGGGATTCGATTATTGAGGAATCATGTATTCGTCGATTGCTCCAGCAGATAGACATCCTCAGGGATATGGTAAGTCGATGAGCAAGGAGGCTCCATCGCATTAAGATGATGTATAGGTCGATACACCTAGTCAAAGCCCCAAGGAATGATCTAATATGTGATTTTCCCAAACGACTTGGAGTCATCAAGAAACCCTTGTACAAGGATCCTGCATGTTGCATACATTGAGCTCTGGGAGCTCTGAGGGCTTGTGGTTCTTACTGGAGCAACATACGACCACAGGGTGACTCACCCTCCCCTGGTGGTGCACACTGGAACAAGATGATTCGCTCTCTTATGGGACAAGATGATTTTTTCTCTTGTGGAATAGGATGATTCGCTCTCCTGTGTAGCAGGATGATTAGTTCTGCTATGAGGCCTAGATCATGTGTTCTCCATGGCGATTGTAGCAGGATTGATGTGTTCTCCTATGAGGCCTAGATTGATGTGTTCTCCATGGCAATTGTAGCAAGATTGATGTGTTCACCTGTGAGGCCTGGATTGATTAGTTCTCCTATTGAGGCATCCTACCCATGTAGTCTAGGACTCATGGGAAGTACCTCTCATCTGATCAATGAACATGGAAATGAATTTAGGGACCATAGTAGTACCGATGGACACAACGTTGTATCTACTGTACTCCCTACGCTAGGATGACCTCCATTGATCTGGGATCAATGATACTGGTCTGGGACTAGTGGTAGGAGTGGTACATTCTATGACACTGACTTTGGGTCGGTTGAGACTAGTCTGGGACCAGTGGTACGCACTCTGAGACTGACTTTGAGTCAGTCGAGGATGTTACTGGTCTGGGACCAGTGGTAGGAGTTGTACTCACTATGACACTGACTTTGGGTTGGTTGAGACTAGTCTGGGACCAGTGGTACATACTCTGAGACTGACTTTGAGTCAATATGATACATCCTCAATCATTTCTTCTTCTTCATAATTCGAAAAAAAGCAAAGCAGAATAGAACAAAGCAGAGCAGAGCCATACAAATCAGTACAGGGCAGAACAAGACAAAGAAAAACAGGAAAAATAGAGCAGAGTAGAGCAAGGGCCAGGTTGTATAGGGTAGTGCATTTGATGGATGAATAGTAGCGACCGACAGACAGATTGCAGATGAAGTTCTCCCTAGTTGAGAGGGAGTGTTAAAATTGGAAACTAGGGCCAAACATCATGTGGGTCATCTTATTCATGTCTAATAATATTCTTATTAGATTCCTCTCGTTAAGAGGTTTAGTATTGATATAAATATCATCTGATTCCGATAAGTATTCATGGAGATATGAATTTATTTTGATTATGGAATTATTATCAAGCCGACCTACAACTCATGTAGGCTCAGAAGCCCAACGATCACATCTATTCAAACACCAAAATTGTGTATAAATACAGGAGGACATTTCCTCATTTGGACTCACTCATATCATCGCATCTCTCTCTCTCTACTGTGCATAAAAGAGTCTCTTCTCTATTGCACAAAAAAGGGTCTCTCTCTCACACATGTGAAGCCAAAAGCTGCTAAAACTAAAGCTGCCACTACAGAAGTAAAGTTTGACCTGCGTGGACCAGAAGATCTCCTCATATGAACTATGGTGTAGGTTCATCCGAACCTCCTCTAAAAGCCGCAATTTTTGGTGGTGGATTCAAGTCAATCCGACAAACAATTTGCAAGATATCGACTACCCTAGTTTGAAGGAAGTTGTTGAAACTAAAGTTGCAACTGCAGAAGTAAAGTTTGACCTACGTGGACTAGAAGATATCCTCATATAAACTATGTTGTAGGTTCATCTAAACCTCCTCCGAAAGCCACAACTTTTGGTGGTGGAATCAAGTCAATCCAATAGACAGTTTGCAAGATATGGACTGCCCTAGTTTGAAGGAAGCTGCTGAAACTGAAGCTGCAACTGCAGAAGTAAAGTTTGACCTATGTGGACCCTAAGATCTCCTCATATGTACTACACTATAGGTTCATCTAAACCTCCTCCCAAAGCCACATCTTTTGGTGGTGGAATCAAGCTAATCCGACAGTAGGTTTGAGAGATATCATTTTCCCTAGTTTGATGATGAAGTCGCTAATGTTGATGCTACTGATCTAGGGTTTGCTACTGCTAATATAAATCAGATTTATTGCACTCTTTCTCTTTGCTGAATTATTGAAGATAAAAGAATATTTGATCAAAGGGATTCCCCACACATTGTGGGGTTTGTCCTTGGCTAGCCACCACATCTTGTGTCTCTTGTCTTGGCTTGTTTTTTGTCGATCATTTAATGTTCTATATACACTTTACTTTATGTACATGTGATTGCTAATCTGTGGAATACAATAAGAAAAATAAGTAAACTGTTATAAGCATAGAACATACTATAACTTAACAGAAATGGATTCACCCTTCAGCATTAAGACAGCCTTGGTAAAATTTGGCAGTCATCGTGCAATGGTACATCACATGCGATGGTCGCTAGGATGTGGTAAAGCCATGTCAACTCAAATTGTTAGGAAAGCTAAGGACCCACACACTATCATCAGTCATCATGGACTGATTAAATTTCTTACCATACATGGACTGGCCCAGCAGCAGTTAACTTGGGACAATATTGTAAATCCTACCCTGGCCCCTTTATAAGGGATGTACAACTCCAGGAATTTCTCTCTTTTGCTACTAATAAACTCAAATGGGCCAAGGCTCACAATAATTTTAGAAAGTGTGAAGAAGGAATTGACCTATGGGTGAGAGGGGAACCTACCAAACCCCTACATATCTCATTCAAACACAAGAAATTCATGAAACGAGATGGTGTTGTGGGCCAACTGGGGCCATTTCACATAGATATTTTACAAGTTGGAAAGGAGTACTTCTAGGTTATTAAGGAGAAGCCTTGTCTATAGCCAGACAAAGGTGGGAAGTCTCCAACATTACTGTTAGAAACCGAGAACCATTTGGATACTGGAACTTTAAAGCTACCTCTTCTTGTTTCCATAAGTACAGTAACATGGTCTTAACCATGGGGCCTGAATGGATAGGATTTCGGTATATAACTCCAATCATATGGTATCCTCTAGAGAAGTATCGTTGTGACTACACCTTGAAGGATCAAGACATTAACCAGACTTTTGCTATACTAAAGAAGGAAAATGGCTTTAGAAATTATAAGGAGGAGGTATATCCTGCCTATTCCCTAACTCGGCTACACCTCAACTATTTAGTCACATGAGGTCATGCAACAAGGTAAGTTGGGGAGCATCTTGAGTCAAGAAAAAGGTATGTTTTCTCCTTGGTAATCGCTTTATTTGGCACTCACCCTCACATGATTATCTCTGCTTATGAATAAAAGTAGAGGAAATAATAGCTAAAGTCGAGTAAAAGTACTCAGTAACAAATTAGATGAATCTAAGCAGGAAAAACTGATTTTTACCATATTTATGTGAAGAAGTCATGAATTGAGCGATGCTACCCAATCAACAAAACAACAACATCTCACAATGGAAAGCGACAGCCTCAAAGGCAAGGCAGGACAGTGGAAGACCAAGAAAACCAATGGCTATTTTATGATAGAATCAGATCAAGTATAGTGAAATTCTCAGGATCCTCTGATCCTGAGGATCCACTTTTATATATTTACTTTGTAAATGTAATTTATAAGGCCGAAAGGCAAAACTGCACAGAGTTCAGAATCACACAGTTTGCAATTATTCTTTTTGATATATAATATTGTTATTTTTGTGTTGTGACTTGGTTACTTACATTAATGAAGAAGGGCTACGTTTAATTCATCTTTATATTCTAAGTATCTCTTAGCGGAGACTTCTGGCGACTTTAGGCCCAATCAAAAGAATATCTACTTCTTCACCTGTGTCATAATATTTTCTATTTCATTCTTGATTTCTTGTTAATGTCAAATTAATATTACTTTTGGTTATTGTAAGGATTTGCGTTTATTGTTCATGTGAGATTTAGATTGATTCATGTGTTATATATGAGTAATACTTTCGATTGAATCAGTTATGATAGTTCTAGCTCAGATCAATGTTCCTTCCGAGTAATGTTATCATAGATTTTAGAGATAAAATTTATCTCTTTATGCTTCCATGGTCATTTGCTATTTAGATAATGTTTGATATTCCTATATAGTTTGTTTTTCAATTCAGAATTGTTGTTTGATTCGAAATTACTGTTCAATTCAAATTTGTTGTTCAATCTGGAATTATTGTTCAATTCGGAATTGTTGTTCAATTCGGAATTGTTGTTCAATTCATAATTGTTGTTCAATTCGGAATTGCTACTTAATTAGGATTTACTACTTAATTAGGATTTGTTGTTTATTTAGGATTTGATGTCCAATCACCAGTTCTTTTAATTATTACAGTTCTCTTTCATGAGTGAGCAAGTTAGCTTCAATTTTAGTTAAAACTACCAGGTGTAATTCTTTACAAGTTGTATTCAGATTTATTTGCTTTCATGATAGGTTAAGTAGAATTGCAGGGTGCGTTATGAATTTCTTTCAGAATTACTTCTTTTAGAATTGATTGGATTGAGTTTGAAGAATATTGTCATTAGTAGTTGCAATGATTTTTTATTAGTTAACCTCTAAATTAACTACACATATAGTGTTGACACTCTTGAAATAAAAAGACTTTCCTCGGGTTAACAATTAATGTAGGAATTAAAATTGTTTGTAAAAAGACATCTTAGTGCACCAACAATAACCAGTACAACACATTCCCAACAATGTAAATACTAACACAACCAAAATAGTTAAACTATCTCAGTATAAGTGAAACAAACATGCATTACAAATGCCAAAAGAATGGTCTTACATACATCTACAAAACATGCACGAAAACGTGTTGGCCTTAAAAGGCTTATGTATTAAGCAAAAGTCCCAAGTCATATGTGTACACCATACATCACTAGTCCTATTAGTGGAACATTGGAGCCACTCCTCGCTCCTCAAAGAACTGACTGTCTAATCTCGAGGCTATGTGGGAGGACCAAGGTGAAATGTCCTTTCTCATACAATGGGAGGGGTATATATAGCCAAGGGTGATGCTTGACCCTTGTGACTCTTGGACTACCGTCATGACCATTGAACTTCCTATGAATTTTCAACTAACACGACTCTTTAAATTCTTTTTTGCATCCATTGGACTTCCAATTTACATTACATTCAGTTACAATAGATATGGCCCATGGTGGTGATGTGGCTTTGACAACTCATGACACAACTTGACACGACACTGCTGACATGTATTGACTGGTTGTGGTGTCCATGCAAGTTGTTGCACTACTAAGTGATGGATGTCCTCTCGGGTATACTTTTTCTTTTCCTTTGCATGGCTTGGTGTTGCGAGGTCTTCGATGGTCTTGGTGTTGCAAGATAGTTCCATGCATGTGTTCCTTTCACTAGTTGCTTGGTGTTCTTTGTTCATTCATCCAGCTGCAACTAAGTCTTCGAGCATGCACCCTCCTTCTTCATCTCGTTCGTCATCTCACCATGATCTATCAGTGTACCTATTCCTACAATTCACTCATGATGGGACGACATCAAATCCAAAACCTCCTAGTCTAGCATGATGCATTGTTTTTTGTGTTTCAAGCTTAGGACATATGACAGGCTGGGAGAGGGCCTAGTAACTGTGCATTTCCAAGTGACAAGGAGGGAGGACTGGTCACTAAGACTGCGCAGAGCATAATTTAGGCTTAGACAAGGAACTCTGAGGAACATTCTTCATTGTCCAGGAAAACTGCGCATAGGCCACTGGGAGGCAAAATTGCATAGTGAAGGACACTAGTGGTAGCTATAAGGTGGGACCCTGAGGGACACCTCTATGTAGTTTCCAGGAGGAAGATATGGTAGGAGAGTAGAGGGATGAGAGGACAGGTCTATGCATTTTTTGAGAGAAGTGAGTCTTGGCTAAGGGAGGTCACTTGGGAGACATTTTTGCATAATGCAGGGTTCCAGCAATCAGGAGGGAGGCTTGATGACTGATCTTGTGAAGTGCACGGTTTAGATAGGTTATGAGGTAGTTTTTGTGCAGATATGGGAAGCAGGACAATTTGCTCACTTTTGGGATTACGCAATGCAACTGACTCGGAGGATGGCCTAAAGCACTACACAACTCCAGGAGACAAAGTAGCACCACTGAGGGCTGAGACTGCGAAGTGCAGCTCAGTCGGGGTCCAGTGAAGTGGAGTTTTTCTGTCGAGAGATTTTCAGGAAAATGGCTAAGTGTGAGAAGCAAGTGAACTCATGAGGACTCGACATTGTGATCACACACTTAGCATACCTTGACAACATGACGACACTAACCACCAGGATAGCATAGCAAAGCATGAGCCTCTGTGGGATTGTCTAGAGCTTAAAGCGACAAGTGCGACACTTGGGATAGGCCTTTGGATGACCATGACAACACTTGCATGACAGTTCTTACAACTTTGTGTGAGAGTGTGATGATTGCTCACATAGATAAGACAACCCAAACACAAAAAGACAAACCTTCGAAATGACCAGAACAAGATCACAAACATGACAAAGAAATCAACATGCCAAAAGAAGGCAGTTGGTTAAGCAAGAGAAATGGTGAAAAGACTCTGACAGAGCTCAAAGGATGAGCTCGAGTGTTTGCAACCATCAAAGTTAAAACCAAGGAAGGCTTTGAAATTTGAGTTCATGCCAAAATTTTGGAGGGTGTTCTAGCCACTATAATAGTTGGCGACATAATGGTTGAATACCAGCTTCTCTATTTTGGTTTGTTTGCAGTGTAGGGCATTGGTCCTTCGGGGAGTATTGATTCATTGTAAAAATAATTTTGACTTCCCCACTTACCCCATGGACATACATGGTTCACCTTGAACCAAATAAATTGAACACAGCATAAGATTCAGCCAGATCACAGTGTTTCGAATTGGTAAGGCTAGTTTGGCTCGCAAGCTTAAGATTTTCATAGTATATTTTTCATATATGGTGTTGCTCTACTGCTAGCAAGCCTAGAAAGTACCCTAGCAGAGTCATGCAGGAACAAAAGAATTTCTCCACTTCCAGCGAACCTAGATAGTACCTCGGTGGAGTTGCTTGCTCCACCTCTCTGCGCAGGAAACCTTTATCTTCTTTTTCCTTTCTTTTTTTTTTTAAAGAGAATTGTGCATAGGCACTTAGTTATTTTTGGGGTGGAAAAGGGATATCGACTTATTGATAGAAGGATAAGTTGTTCCTTTAGAGAATCATGTAAGGACCTCTAATTCAGGTTTCTCATTTAGATTTTCCCCTTCTCCATTTCTACTAGTTTTATAATCTTGAACACACCAAAGCAGAAGACTTAGTACAGGCATGGGGTTTCCTAGGCTGGACACAGGTTCTGGTTTGACCAAAACTCTCCTTACAGATAGATTATATTTTCCGTCAAGTCTTCATCGGCCATAAGTTACAACCAAACAAAAAGAAGACGAACACAGAATTTGCCAAGTGTTGAAATGTCACAAGACTCTTTGAACTTCAGCCACATACACATTCAGAAGCCAGAACGCAAAGCAGCACAACATTTCATTTACAGAATCAAAACAACATAACAGTAAGGAAAACAAAATAGCAAACAAAAACAACAAGCAAGAAATGAAGGGACTATGTACATAGTGCGGGGCGCATCCCCAAATCATTGAAAATAACATTTAAAGCCTTGGCCATTGATAGGGAGGGTATCAATCCTCTCATCAAGTGATTGAAGACAGTACGAGTTTTGGCCAAGCTTCTCGTGTACTATGAATGGACCAATCCATAGGGACTGAAACTTCATGTGTTTTCCTTTGTCCTCATGGGATTTGTCCCACTTCAAGACTAGGTCACCCGCACTGAAGCTAATACTCCCTACCACCTTTCTGTCGAAACATCTCTTAATAGGGTTTGATTGGAGTGTAAATTTTTCTTTTTATTTCATCCTTTCTTCCCATATTTTTTGAAGTATGTCCATCCTACGCTGAATTAACAGACACGACTTACCTTGGGATTCCTGGGACAATTAGAGAGCAGCCAAGTAGATGTTTGGTGGAAGGATGGCTTCCTTTCCATATACCAGGAAGTAGGGGGATGTATTTAGAGAAGTCTTAGGTGTGACTCGGTTAGCCCATAAAGCATTTACCAAAGTGGAGTGCAAGTTTCGTTGTTTATAGTAAATGGTCTTTTTGATAATGATGATGAGGTTTTTGTTTGTAGACTCAGAAACACCATTTCCCTATGGGTAGTAGTTAGAAAAATGCTTCAACACAATAACATTTTTCAATTGAAATTCATCAAGATTTAACAAAGAGAAGTACATTGCGTTGTCAAAAACAAGTGATATAGGAACGCAAACCTAGAGATGATGTTTTACTGTAGGATGTTGATGACTTCCTAGTCATTCACTTGTTTCAGCTGAACTACTTTTGTCCACCGCATGAAGTAATCTGCATCCATCAGAATATAATAGTGCTTCATTGATGAATGTGGGAAAATATCCCCAATGATATCCAAGCCCCACTTTTGGAATAGTTCTTCCACTGCAATGGGCTGCAGCGAGGATACTGACCTTCAGTTTATGTCGGTGCATCTCTAACATACTAGACACTTGCGGGCATAGGCATGTGCATCCTTTAACAATGTAGGCTAGTAGAAACTGGTCAGCATGACCTTATGCACTGTTGTGTTACTTGAGAAGTATCCCCCATTTGGTTCATCATGGAGATCACATAACACTCTTTCTGACCTGTGCCTCCAGGAATCTGATCAAGACACCATTGTGATGCTTTCTGTAAATCACCCCATGTACCAACTGGTACAATAGAGCTTTGAGTCAAAGTTCCCTCTTTTGCCAAAAAATGAGAGGGCACGGTACCATGATCAAGGCATTGGCAAACTTACGTGTACCAAGAGTCTCCATGCGAAGTGGGTGAGGCTCGCTCGACATTGTACATTTCTATTTCTTGTTCCCAACTTGCGAGCTCTTCTTCTTCCTCCTATGCATGTACTACTTCCACTGCTAGTCTGCACAGACCATGACCCTTAACATTATGAACTGGACTAATGTCAATATCATACTCCTGTAATCTTGCCATCCATTTCACCCTCCTTTCACCTAGCTCTGGCTAAACAAGTGGTGCTCTAACTATTGGGTGCAACACAAAGACAATGTAAGGGTTCTTCAGGAGGTAGGGTCTGAAATGCTTCATTGCCTTGTACATTATGTATGCTTGTTTTTCCATGGTGGGATATTTGATTTCGAGTCCTTGTAGGCTCACGCTTATGAAGGAGATGGATCATTCATTATTCAACTCGTCCTTCTTAGTGAGCACAACAATGAGTGAAGTGCCAGAAGCAAAAGTGTAGAGCAAGAAATACTTGTTGAATTTTGGGTTGTATAGTGTAGGCGCTTCTGTTATAGCTTGCTTGGTATAGGTGAACACGTCCTTTTCCTTCTTTCCCCAACTATATATTGTGTCCTTCTCGATCATCTCTAGGATGGGTTTGACAATCTACACATAATAAGAAATGTACTTTTTGAGGAAGCTGATCTTCCCCAGGAAAGGCTGCATGGATTTCTTGTTCATGGGGTGAGGTATCTATGTCATGTTCTGAACTCTATCTGAATCTACCTTGATCCCAGTCTTGGAAATCATGTGTCCAAGTAGGTTGCCCTTGGACACTGCAAATATGCTCTTCCTGGGATTCAAGGATATCCCATATTTTCGACATCTCTCAAATATTTTCTTAAGATGCAGTAGGTAGTCTAACCATTGTCTTGAGAATATTGTCACATCATCAAGGTAGAACACCATGCTCCATCTGATGATCCCACTAAAGGCGATGTCCATTGCATGTTGAAAAGTTGCAACTGTGTTTAGCATCCCAAATGGAATCCTTGGAAAGTGAACGTAACCCACTTGGTACAGAAGGTAGTTTTAAGTCTGTCGGGCTCTACTACCAAAACTTGGTTGTATCTTGAAAATTCATCAAGCAAAGAGAACATCTCTGCTCTAGAAACTGTCTGCAATATATGCTCCATGGATGACACTGGGTAGTTGTCTTTGTCTGAGGCACAGTTGAGGTTACAAAAATCTATGCACAAGCGGATCCCCTCGGACTTATTTCTAACAGGGACTAATTTGGAAACCCACGTGGAATGTTGAACTTTGTAAATGATTTGAGAATCCATCAACTTCGTCAATTCTTTATGTATGAGGGGCTCAAGTGAAGGATGAACTTTCCTTAGCTTTGTTGAAAAGGCTTGGCCCCTTCCTTGATTGGTATGACATCCTGGATGATTCACATGTCATATGTCTTGAGGTCATCATAAGTCCATGGGAATACATCTCGGTTTTGCTTGAAGAGGCAGACAAAAGCTTGCCACTCTTGAGGTGTGCATTAGCTAGGATTCACAAAATTCAGATCTTTATCCATTCCCAGATTAATTTGTTCATGCAACAATGTCGAGTTGTGGATTTTAGCATTGACAGGTCCCTAAAAGAGGTTTTGTAAGTCATATATCTTCTCAAGTGATACCACATCCTTGGGGATGAGGTTTCCTTTGCTTGCATCGGTTGCGGAGACTGCTCGTGCTCATCCTCATCTATTATTTTGTCCTTGAAGACTTCAATGTTAGCCATGAAATGAGTATTTGTTGATCATCATAAAAAATGCATAAATTAGTGATGTTATCTAGGATAGATGGGTTATACAAAATTTCAATAGAAAATCTATCCCTTAACGATGTCATCCTAGCAGCTATGTTTTCCAAGGCATCTATAGCTATGTTACGCATTCTTGGTACAGAAATAATATTGAAATCTTGGAATTAAGAAATGAGTAGCCATACCTCGTATTGATAACTTTTAATACATGGTGACAAATAATGTATAGTGTTACATACCTGACGCACCACGATCTCTGAGTCACCTACCACTTTTAGAATAGCAACGTTGAGGTCGATGTCTTTCTGTAAGCCCAATATGAGTGCTTCATACTCGGCGGTGTTGTTCATGCACTCTAACTCCAAGAGGCTAGAGATTAAGTGTTTCCTCTGCAATAGGTCTGTTAAGACACAACCAGCTCCAGAACCCTCCTGCATCTTGGAACTGTCAAAGTACATGGTCCACATATCATCTGTACAAGGACCGCTTGCCACACTATTACTACTATCACTACTGCTACTACTGTTAGAATGTACTATACACATTTCATTTTCACTAGTTAGGCATAGAAGGAGACCCAATTGTGTGTCTAGTGGGGTTAGGGATGGTTGTGTAAGATAACACCCCAACTGTGTCTCCAGAAAGAAAATGCCGAACATAAGTTCTGTGAAAGCCAACTGTTCATTTTCTCCATTCAAGGGGGTGACATTGTGCTTCATGTCTGTCTCTGGCAACGCCTGGATCTGGTTGTTTCTACCCTAGTATGGAAGCCCCAAAAGTGTGACTAGTTAGTGGAAAAGTATCCTAGCAGCTTTCTTGACCAGTCTCTACTAAGAAATACACCATATTCTTTCAAAATATCCATAATCACAATGTTGATGCATTGATGAACTCGTCTGTCAGATGATAACCGGATGATCACATCCCAGAGTTCACCAATTGGTGGCACACATGTTTTGTTGAGTTGGATGATCTACGCAGTTGTCTTTCTCCATTGGGCATTGATATTCTTTGTGATGGTGAGTGGCATGACATTGACCAATGCACCAAAATCAACCAAGAAATTGTGGACATTGAAATTGAAGATTTCAAATGATAAGAGGAAAGGTGGGCAGAGTTAGTTTTCCTCCTCCATATGGAGTGCATTGAGTACAAATGCGAGTGTGTCAGGAGAGTTACTTGATCCCTTATTAGAAGAGGTAGCATCACCTGTAGAGGTTTTCCAAAATGCGCACAGAAGAAGGTCCCACTAACTTGTAATGTCAGTTAACGCATACAGAGATATGCTTGCATGAGTCTTCTTCATTTATTCTACAATGTTGTAATCCAAAGTAGGGGGACTCATTGAGGTGTCTAGGGGTAGACTTGTGCTCATGCTGTCTAGTGTGTTGCTCTTGCCTTTGCTGCTCACAGATGTACTCTTTGTTGTAGTTGTCTTTTCAAAATTTCTCTGAGTTTTCTGTGTTGAGTTTACCAACGAATCTACTTTCCTTAGTATGTAGCTTCTTATTTTGTCTCTCGATATCTCAATCACAATGGGGACCCCTTGACTTCTCAAGTTGTACCGCTTTTTCGGCCTCAGGTTTGGATCGGCACTCGGAGGCTCCTTCTCAGTGGTAGGATTTTGGGATGTGCATGAACATTGATACATCTTTACTGTATACCCAGTACTTTGGGCTTCATCAGATACAACATCTTCTTCATCTTCAATATTGGGCTCAGCCTATTCATTGACCACGACGCCTTCGAAAAAAATTGTGGCTATTATGCTCATCCTACAGTTCTAATCTGAGCACGTTCTTTTGGAATGGTGTTTATCATGAAACAAGCAATACGAGTCTATCGCGAGATTTTAAAGGTTCAACACCAGGTTGGAGCTCTACGAATATTTGGTTGGTTGGTTGCTTCCTGAATCCATGTTCTTCTTCGGTAGGTACCTGGGACGCCTACTACTCACGATTGTCTAGATCGTCGTTGTTTGAGTTCAAAAAATTTGGTAGTCAGGGACTTGAGGAGATGAGTAAGGCTCTCAAAGTCACTTGATTCCTTTCCCTTAGCCTTAGTCACAGAGGCCTGAGACCTATTTCCCATGTCCTTGGAGTTCTTAGTGGATTAGTCATCTACAATGACTCCAATAGCGCACAAGTATTTCTCCATGGAAATAGCCTCTTCACAATTTTCGGTCAGTGTTGATTTTACAGCTCGCTTGACAAACTACACAATCTTGGTCAGTAGTGCAGACATGTAGTAGTCGATGGTGATGGAGTCATGAGGTTTAATATTTGCTGAGAACTTGTTTAGAATTTGGTTAAACCTCTTATTCAAATCTTTTACTTCCTCTTTTTGCTCCATCTTAAGACTACCTAGCTCCTTTAGCAACATGGCGGGGGTCTTGTCTTCAACAAACTTCTCGATGAACATTCTCTTGAATAAACCCCAGTTTTGGATGGTATTTGGTGGAAGGCTTGGTACCATACAACTGCTCTACCATCCAAGGTACATGGAAATAATCTACATGCAATGTCGTCATAGCGTACCTCGAGTGTTTGCAGATGTAGGTAGAATTTGTCTAAGTGATTGTCCGCCTTCACTATTCTGTTAGGGTTATATTTCGTTAAAATCTTCTCAGTGTGTCTTGACATCTTATGCAAGACACGTCGGAGTGCTAATGAGCCCTAAGTCCTCCATTCCAAAATTTTCTCCGCCATGTTGTCCTCTTCTTCGTCCTCCTCCTCTTCTTATAAATCTGATGGTTCTTCCTTTGAATCTGTTAGTTCATCTTCACTTCCACCTCCTATGTTGCCTTCCCCTCCACCTCGTGCACTGGAACTTGAGCCCAAGAGTAATAATTTGTCTTCCTCTTCCTTTTGAAATATTGGAGGTTCCTCTTCTTTTTCCACAGCTTCTGTTAGCTCTTCAAATGTGGCAAAGAATGCTTCTTCCACAGACGAGACTAAAACTCTTGTGGGAGTAGTCTTTTGTTTCCTTTGCAAATATGGAAAAGCGTACACTCCTGGAATTAGTCCAAAAGCTTTAGAAAATTGTTGAGTTATGGGATGGATAACACGGATATGCTGATACAAAATTTCTCGCTCCGGTCTGGGAGGTGAGAAATGACCAACTTTAGAGTTGCGCGTAAGGGAGAGGGAGTAAGTGTTACTGCCTTGACCAGATGATGGATGAGTTGGGTTGGTAGGACAATCAGCCATAAACTATTGTTGGCCCTCCTTCTAGCACTAGAAATGTTGATGGTGCTAGACCCACCAACATTTAGGGGATCTCCCCAGTATGAAGTCCCCATTAGACCTCACATTGTTTGTTGTAGGAGTCCCATCTGGTACGATGGCCCGGTTGCCATTTACTTAGATATTTTCCTTAGCTCTTATTGTTCGGCACATGAGAGTGTTATGCTAGTGTCTTCAAAACGTGAGATGGGTATGCCTGCTAAGTGCGTAATGTAACTTTTGTCTTGGTTCTCTTACTACAAAGGGAGAGAATAAAGTGAGTCTCTAAGTGAGAGGTAATAGTACCACCCAAAAAGAGACACACACAAACTAGAAAGGTTTGTCTAGCATCCAGCAGAATAGGCCAAAGTGGATGTGGTAGTCTTTAAAACCGAAGTGAAGGGGACAATACGTACACCACCCAGCGGAGTAGTCGACATGGATGTGATGGTCGTTGTAAGAAGAACACAAAGATGGTTTGTCAAGTATCCTGTGAAGTAATCCACAAGGATGTGGCAGTGATGATAACCAGTACACAAAGTTAGTCTATCTAATATCCCACAGATTAGTCCAAGGGATGAGACAACGATGATAACTAGTATAACATATTCTGAATAATGTAAGTACTAAAACAATTGAAATAGCTCAACTATCTTAGTACAGGTGAAACAAACATGCATTACAAATGCCAAAAGAATAGTCTTAAAAACATATACAAAACATGCATGAAAATGTGCTAGCCTTAACAAGCTTTTGTATTAAGCAAAAATCCCACGACACATCTATACACCATACATCACTAGTCCTAGTAGTGGGACGTTGGAGCCACTCCTCGCTCCTCAAAGAACTAACTGTCTACTCTCAAGGCTATGTGGGAGGAGACAAGGTTAAATGTCCATGCTCATACAATGGGAGCGGTATATATAGCCAAGGGTGATACTTGACCCTTGTGACTCTTGGACTACCCTCATGACCATTGAACTTTGTTAAATTATGGTATGTTCTATGCTTAGAGTAGTTTACTTCAAATCCTTTTACTAGCCATTGTTTAGCAATCACATAAACATAAAGTAAAGTGCAAATAGAACATTAAAAGAGTGATAGAAAACAAGCCAAGAAAAGAGACACAAGATGTGGTGGCTAACCAAGGACAAACCCCAATGCAGGGAAACCCTTTGATCAATTCTTCTTTAATCTTCAATAGTTCAGAAAAAAGAAATAGTACAAATCAAAAATCTGTAATTTTATAATAGCAACAACAAACCCTAAATCAGCAATGTCAAACTTGGTCAAAATAGCCCCAGATTGACTTCTTGTCAACTTGAAGAACTCAGTCTTCAACAGCCCAAAACAGTCCACAATACTCAGTCAAACAGCAATCAAAGTTCAGCAATCTGTGGTCAGCCCTAAACAATCAACGCTGGTCAACTTTCAAGTCAACACTGGTCAACAAAACCCCCAAAAAGTCAGTGCAGTTCAACCCTTGGTCAACGCTCCATAAAACATCCCAGCACTTGGTCAACATTGGTCAACACAACCCTAAATCAGTTAATGTTGCCCTAATTCAGTCAACTCTACCCTAATTTGTCATTCTCCTTGCACGTGTGAGAGAAGTTGCTCCTTTGCTTGCCCAATAAGATGAGGAGAGAGAAGATGAGTTGAGATGAGATGAGTTGATAAAGAATCAACCTCACTTGTACTTATATTATTTACAAGGCATGTGTGCCACACATTTAGCTACTGGCCGACCTTGACAATTTGTCAAGTAAATACAAATAAATCCATATCTCCATAAATACTTGTTAGAATCAGATGGTCTTTAGATCAATCCTACACCTCTCGACAAGAGGAATCTAGGAAAAATATCAGCTACCATAAATAAGTTGACCCACATGGATTTTGGCCCTAGTTTCCAATTTTAACACTCCCTCTCAACTAGGGAGAACTCCATCTGCTAATTTGTTAGACCGTCGGTACTATCTATGCTATCAAATGCATTGCCCTGCACTGCACTGCTCAGCTGTGCTTTGCTCTACTAAAATATGAAGAAGAAGAAATGATCAAGGATGTATCATACCATCCTCCACTGACCCGAAGTCAGTCTCAGAGTGTGTCGTACCTCTCTCACTAATCCCATATCAGTATCATTGATCCCAGATCAATCGAGGTCATCCTAGCATACGGAATATGGTAGATACAACAATGTGTCCATTGATAGTATCACTAATGGTCCCTAACTCCATTTCCCTACTCAATGATCAGATGAGAGGTACTTCCCATGAGTCCCAGACTGCATGGGTAGGATGCCCTGATAGGAGAACTAATCATCCTATCCACAGGAGAAAAGATCATCCTATCCAACAATCATCATGGGAGAACTAATCACCTTAGCCCACAGGAGAACTAGTCATCCTGTCCCACAGTCGCCATGGGGTGTCACAGGGGAAGGTTGAACCTTTCACCCTATACATAGGGTACCACCAGGGGAGGGTGAGTCACCCTATGGTCGCATGTCACTCCAAGAAGTATCCCACGCCCCCCTAGAGCTCCCAGAGCTCAATGATGCATCATACATGACCCTCATAAGAGGGTCTCTCAATGACACCAAGTTGTTCTTGAAAATTCAAGAATTTGACCTTTCTTGGGGGCTTCGTCAAAATGTCAGCGACTAGATCATCTGTACTGATATGTTGGAGCCTTATTGCTCCTCGCTGCGCCATATCATGAATATAGTGGTACATGATATCGATATGCTTGGAGCGATCATGAAATATGGGATTCTCTAATAAATGAATCCCACTCTAGTTGTCACACAATATCACGGTAGTATCCAATGTAAATCCAAACAGCTCACTGAAGATCTTTCGTAACTAGACTACCTCACAAGAGGTCATACTAGCAATAATGTACTCTACCTCGGTGTTGCTTAAAGCCACCGACTTCTACTTCCTGCACATCTAGGATATCGAGGTACATCCCAAAGAGAAACAATAGCCGAAATTTCTCTTTCGGTCCACCACACTACCTACCCAATCAGCATCAATATATCCATGTAGTCTCACAATTCCAGAAGTGTATCTTAACCCATGAGTGATTGTGCCATGAAGATATCTCAACATATTCTTGGCACCAATCCAATGTGTGTGGTGAGGCTCAAACATATGTTGACTCAATGTGTTGACTGCAAAACATATATATGGACGAGAATTCACCAAGAACATCAATGCTCCAATGAGTTGACGATACTCAGTAGCATTTTGTAAAACAGTTCCGGCAGCACTACCGCTTATCTTCTTGAATTCAAGCTCCATCGAGGTAGTCATAGGCTTGCAGTCTACCATATTGAATCTCTCCAATATCTTCACCACATATTTTCCTTGATATAGGAAAATCTCCCCTGGTTTCTACCAGATTTCTAGCCCTAAGAAATAGTGCATCACTCCTAGGTCCTTCATCTTGAACTCGGAAGCCAACTCCGCCTTACATTTGATAATGAGAGGGTCTGCACCTACTAGAGAGAGATCATCAACATATAACACTAGTATGAGAGGTTTGTCATCTTCAACCTTAAAGTAAAGGTTAGGGTCAGCTTCACTCCTAGAGAATCCCAACTTCATCAAGTAGCTATCAATCCTCTCATACCACACTTGAGGTGCTTGCTTTAGCCCATAGAGGGCTTTCTTCAACCTGCACACATGATATTCCCAATCATGAATCTCAAATCCTTCGGGTTCCTCCACGTAGACTTCCTCTTTGATTGAACCATGCAAGAATGTGGTCTTGATATCCATCTGATGTAGGCTCCATCCTTGCGAAGCAGCAAAGACTATGATCGATCGAATGGTGGTATATCGGGCAACAGGTGCAAATATCTCATCATAGCCTATACCTTCCTTCTGATAGAAGCCACAAGCGACAAAATGAGCCTTGTACTTTTCAGCACTTCCATCAACTCCATGATTTATCTTGTAAAGCCATTTCGAAATGACAATGTCTTTGTCCTAGGGTCTGGGGACCACATCCCAGACATTGTTTTTCATGATGGACTCATATTCCTCAGTCATATCTGTTGGAAATAATACTGAGAAGGGGGGGTGAATCAGTATTATCAGATCAGTAAAACCTTTTCAATTTCATACACAGAAACATATATGCTACTTCAATTAAGTTAACCTGCGTGTACACGCTACTGTGTCTAATGCAACTTGCGTATATCCAGAGATCTTTATAATTCAGTTAGCTTAATCTTCAGTAGATGCATCAGAAAATTATTAACCATATCAACAGTTAACAGGTGCAGTATAACAGAATAGAACATCACACAAAAGCCACACACATGAACACCATGATATAAGGTGGAAACCCAATGTGGGCGAAAACCACCTGCTGCAATTCGTCTCTTTCTTCTTTAATAAGAAACCTCTTTTACAATGTACTAGTGCAGTCCTTTACTAGTACACAGGCTACAACCTGCAGAGGGCTACAACCCTCTTAGCTCTTGTATTAGCCGATCCATTTACTAGTACGTAGTTGCTGACCCTATAGAAGGCTACAACCTTCTTTCATTCAGGGACCACGTTTCATCAATTTTCAGACTGGATCCAAGAGTACAAAACAAACATTACTTCAATACAATCATCAACTTATACTTGCATCATAGTTCATCAAACAACCCAATACTGAATCACTGAAACCCTGTCATCAAGAACACAGAACCCAAACCAGAGCCCAGAACTCTGCAACAACCACCAGAATCAACAGCAACCTGAAATCTCAAATCTTATTATGCATACGCTACTTCACTGTACCAAAACCGCGTGTATACGCGCTTTCTCCAAGGAAAACCCGCGTGCAGATCTAGAAATAATTACTTATGCCTTTGCTATCAGATCCGACCCTTGCCAAGCATCCCGAACAGATAACTAGCAAATACCAGATCTTCTCACTTCATCAGACACCCATTGCTCACTCTTTGCCTAATGATCTTCTCCTTATATAGCCTTAGGCCTTGCTCAATACCATGGTCCAAAACCATAACAAACTAATACCATCAACTCAAAACTAGGGATCAACACATCCGTCGAGACACCATGGTCCAAAACCATAGGCACAACTTCCAAGGAATAACCACCACGGACCAAAGATAAGTTTTCCACATACACGCGCTTTTACTGAAGCCAACCTGTGTGTACACGCGACTTGGTATATAGCGAACCTGCGTGTATCTCTTTCTATCCTGTTGTATTAAGATCTGTTCTCTGATTAAGTTGCCATCACCTATACCTGTCTCTGAGTGAGTTGCCATCAAGGACAACACTTGTATCATAATGCCAACAGCTCAATGGAAGTGGAGAAATGTGTGTGTTCCTACATGACTCTACTGGGGTATTGTCCAGGCCTGTTAGCAGTGGAGCAACTCCAAGGATGGAAACTTATAATCGGAAAATTTTCAACTCACAAGCTAAACTACCCTTCATGAATTCAAAACACTGTGATCAAGCTGAACTTTTGATTGTGTTTGACTGAGTTGGCAAAAGGTGAACCATGTATGTACATGGGGTAAATTTGGAAGCTGAAGTAACCCACACAACGATTCAATACTCCCTGAAATACTAAGGCCCTGTATTGTTAATGAACCAAAACAAAGAAGCTGGAATTTTACCAGTGTGTTGCTAAGTGTTGTAGCGGCTACAACCACCCTCCAAAATTTTGGCCTGCACCCCATTTCAAAGTTTCCCTTGAGAGTTTCACTTGATGACTGCACATACTCGGGTTCACTCTGTGAGCTTGCATGAGTCTTCCCATTCGCCTTGCTTGTTCATTTCACTAGGTCTTGCATGTTGATGTCAAAGTCATGCTTACGACCATGTTCTAGTTATGCTCAAAAGTATTCACTTCGTGTGTATTTGTTGTGTTCACTATGAAAACATTTGTCGCACTCACACATGGAGTCACATTCATTGTCGTGCAAGTGTTGTCATGGTCGCCCAACGATCAATCACAAGTGTTGCCCTTGTCGCCTACATCTTCGATTAGTCATGTTGTGCATATGTGTCTGGATGGTTTGATTTGTCTTGTCATCGAGTCATACAAGTGTGTTTTGCAAGATCACATATGCATCTTTCACTTGTTCACACACTTAGTCATTTTGCTGAAGTTCTGATGACCGAATTCCCCTCTGACAGCCGGAACATCACCCTGCCATTGACTCGATCAACTGTCACCCAAAATAGTACAAGAGCACCAAGCAAGTCATTTCAAGTTGCTCTACCCACAAGAAAATCAATCAGTCTCCATGTTGGTCAACGAGAGAGTTTGATTTGTAGCCACCGCAGGACCAACTCCCCTAAAAAATTATGCAGAGGCTGTAATCATTGCCTACTCTACTGACTGAGAAACATTGTGTAGACAGGCCAGACAAACACCCAATGCCCATCCTTATCTCTGTTAGGAAATTGTACAGTTTTTCTAGCCATCCCTCCCAACAGTTGACCGAATGCTCATCTAGAAAATTGCATAGTTTTCATGAGTAGGGCCTCTATTGCCCAGTATTCCGCTCAACTCAGAAATTACACAGAGATGATTAGCAGGCCATCCTTGTAGCATCAGTACAATTTCTCTCGCCAGCAGTTCCCAATAGGAGACTGCGAGTTCCCTCTAGGAATTGTGCAGTTTCTGTTACTAAGCTCCCAACAGCTCACTGCCAGTTCCCCTTTGAAATTGTGTAATTTTGCTGCTAGTGACCCAGTAGCCAGTTGCCAGTTCCCTCCAGGAACAGTTTTGGCTGCCAAGATCACAGTCATTTCCTCTAAAAAATTGCACAATTTCTGTCTGCCAAGCCTCCCTGCAGCCCGACCTTTTCCTCCAAAAAAAATGTGTAGTTTTTGTTACAAAGCCCTGGTACTCGCTCATTCCGAAAACTGCGCAGATTTTTCCTTCCCAGCCTTCCTGCAGCCCAGACTGTTCCCCTGCAGCCCAGACTGTTCCTCCGGCTGGGCCAAACCTTGCAGGAAGTCACTATCAATCTAGATTGGCCATCTCCATCACCTAGTGACTCTTATGCAGTTTTCATCAGCATTGCTTGAAGCCTCCATCCCGCCTCACAACCTTGTTGCCTCTCCTAGTCACTTGCATCCGAAATGATCATGTATCATGGTATACTAGGAGGATTTTGGATTTGATGTCATCTCGTCATGAGTGACTGCAGGAACAGGTACATAAACAAACATGGCATGATGACAAACAGGATGAACGAAGGGGTGAATATGAAAAAGGAAAGGTTGACCAACGAACGAACAAACGATGCATGCAAAGACATGTGCTCGTGAATGGACGATCATGCAAAGATGTGTTCATGGATGGATGGATGAGCAAACATGCAAGATGTGCTCACGGACGGATGAACGAATGAACATGCACCTTTTTCGAATAGACAAACCTATCAAGCCTTCCATCATACAAAAAAGGAGAAATGTGCAAAAGAAACATCAAGCAAACTAACGACCATTGAAGACTTTGCGCACTTTGCCATGCGGAGGTGAAGCTGTGATACACCATGAAGACATCCATGACCCAGCAACACTGCAACTCGACATGCACACCAACAATAGCATGAATGTACCAGCACTTTCATGTCGATTCATGTCATCCACATATTTACTGCGGGTCATACTGTCTATCAATTTAATGTAACGTGGAAGTCTAAGAGACCCACTTGTTTTACAAAGATTCCTATAAAGTCGAAAAGTCATGGAAGTCAAACAATCATGAAGGTAGTCGAACAACCACAAGGGCTAGTTTCTCCCTTGGCTATAAATACCCCCTCATTTGTACATGCAAAATAATTTTCACCTCAGCTCCTCCCACATAGCCAAGAGAGTCTGTAATATTTTCTTTGAGGAGTAAGTAGTGGCTCCAACACCCCTCACACGGGGTTAGTGATGTATAGTGTAACGCTGTGTCTTGGAACTTTTTCTTAATTTAGAAGCCTGCTAATAGGCTAGCACATTTTCACACGTGTATTGTAACTGTTTTAAGACTAATCTTTAACACTTGTGATGCATGTTGCTTTAACCTTTGTTTCACATTTGAACTATTTCGCTTGTTGTAATACATAATATGTTAATGAAAATGTGTTGTATATGTTGTTAATGCTGTCTCGCCCGTGTAGACTACTCTCTTGGATATTAGACAGGCCTTTCACATAAAACTTGCTGTAAACAACTGTTGCACTTATGTGGACTAATCCTCTGAGTGTTATACATGCTATCTTCCCTTGTGTGTTGTGACTGCCGCATCCATGTGGACTTCTCTGCCAGAAGCTGTGCACAGCCTGTTGTGTTGTGTGTTCCTAGCAGTATTGGAACTTCTCCCAACTAACTTGGGACTCACTCTCACCCTCTCCCTCTACAATGAAAGAACCATTGACACAAGTGACACTTACGCTCACCAGGCACGTGAACCTAACTTCTCGAAGACAAAGAAGATCACTCTCTTATGCTGACAAGCAAGAGTTGAGGAAAATCCTTAAGATAATGGCAATTAGGCCATCATACTGGATGGGATTCCCACACCAAATGGTTTGAGGTCTAGTTGGGAGTTCATACCAGGGTGATTCCTTGAATTTTGGTGGGTCCCATACCGTCAACACATTATAATGTTGTGTAAGGATTGCATCGATTTTACAATACACTTCAAGCTACTAGTTCCTTTTCTACTGCCTTACGACATTTTCTTTGCAACATCTGGTGCAAATGCTAGTTATTAAATGTTTTGATTATGAAATAAGTTATGTTAGGTCTACATTTAAAAGTGTTTACATACTTACATTACACCTACACATCTAAATTATTATGGGTTGTAGAGCGCCTCTCGGTGCAATTATTTGTATTTTATATGTTTTTAAGAGAAATTGTAAATATTGTAATTAGATATACTTCTAAGGAGAGATCTTGAGAATATTGAGTGAGTTAGAGAGATTTAGAGTTAGTTATATCCTTTAGAGGATAGGTGGATCTAGACGATCCTAGAATACAAGTTTTCTGAGGATTTTGTGGATCTAAAGTGATTGTAGTTAAGAGGGCCAACAAAGGGTGTGATGTAAAAGGAGTGCGTAAGAGAGGAGGTTAAGAGGGCCAACAGTGAAGGCAAAATATGGCCATAAGGCCAAGAGGAGAAATTAATGTAAATAAAGCCAAGGAGAGGTTTTTTTGTAATTGTATACAACGAATGTAATTTAATAGAAGAATACTATGTTTTGAGTGTTGGAAGAATTGTTGTAAATACCCTGTTCTGTTCAATTAAATCTTTGTAAAAATCAAGTGTGTTGCAGGTGTAATTTAAGTTTAGGAGGGATTACATTTAAAGTGAGTGTATAGGAGTAGAAAGAGGTTGCATAATTATTTAAATCTTATTAGGAACAACATTTGAGAACACTACTTAAATACAGAGGAATTGATTACATAGAGAAGGCAAACATCCTTTGGAGTAGGGGTGAAGTTGAATGAACAATATAGCGATGATTGAAAGAAATCGGAGTTGTGCAACATAATCATCACAAAAGAGTCATTCGAAGGATAAAAACCTGTGTTAAGGCCCACGAATAGAATACAAGCATAATAGAAAGGCCAAATACAAAAAGGGTTGAAAGCGGAGCATAAAGGGTTGAGAATAAGTTTATTAAATCCTACAAAATCATGTTGAATGACTAAGATCATAGTAACAGGAAGGGAGTCTGGCAGTTGTGATCTAGGTGTTTATTGGTGGCCACTCGCATATTCCACCTAGAATCCCAACATTGTTTCTTTCACTTTCCTTGATTGTAGCACAATTTACTATTTTTGGCAGTTTTTGTATCCTAAACTTTTGGAGTCATTTTGAGACCCTAAATAATGTTTTTTTTTAAATGTGCCAATGGGCTTGCCTAGAATTTTTTTTGTCCTCATACATATATTTCTAATGATGTATTGCTCATTCCAAACACAGATCATATGGCCGAATTATGACCCTGCAAAGTTGGCTTTCTAACTAATCCCAACAGGGCCTACAAACTTTTGGTGCTTCATCTCCTAGGGTTAGGTTTATGGATGTTTAGGGTTTCCCATTGTTTCTCAATAATAAAAATCCTCGAAGCCTCGTTGCAAAAATTCAGAGAGAATGTAGTTGTCACATCTATCCTCAAAGATAAGCTATCATCGCCCAAGCTAGCTTATTTTCATTATGCATATAAACAATTTAAGTATTTGTTATTAATGAATTGAAGTTCATATTCCGTTGTAGCTTAGTTTTTGTGTTTAAATTTTCATTTCATTTTGTTCCTACATAAATATGGATTAGTGGTATTAAAGTGATCTCTCTTTCTCTATGTTTTGGTGCATTTCCCCAAAAATTTTGGGGTATAAGGAGTTAGGGCTTGAACTAATTGGATCCTTACAATATCAGCCTCGTTGGCCCTGACGACCTCCCATTGAAAAAGAAAATAAAACCGAGAGAGTAGGAGATCCTTTCAAAATATTTTCAAAGAAGCCCTCTAGTGACAAAGGAATGAAATGATGGATAACATTTCCCAAATCCTTCGAAGGGTATCAGCGGGAAAAGCATCTTCATCTAGCAACCACCTCAAAGGCACCACCCCTTTTAAGGTACAAGTTAAATTTGACATCCATATATTTGAAGGCCAAATAGATGCAGATGTCGTAGATAAATGGTTAAATCTGCTTGAAGGTTTTTTTTTCATAATTTTTCTAATAGGGAAAATATTACTTTTTCACTCCTCAAAGTTTCCCCCCATGTCAAGGACTAGAGGGAAACCTACTGTGAGTAGAGGGATGATAAGGAATCCTCACTTTTTTCAGCCTTACTCACTTGGAATTCTTTATGAGATTCCGTCAAGGAACAATATTACCTTGTCGGGAGCTTTGAAGACAAGTACATAAAATGTACCACATTGTTGCAAGGAAGGGACTAAGAAATGTCGGAGTTCACAAATATTTTTCATACACTTTGCACGAAGTTCGGTATAAAGGATTTTGAGCGACATATGGTACTCAAGTATCGCAAAATTCTACACAAATACATTCAGGATGAGATAGATTTCTTAGACATCTCCTTTCTTGGCGGTGCATATCATTATGTTGTCAATATTGAGCAATGGAAGCGAGACTTTGGATTTCCAAATTTGAAGCAGGGAAAAGGAACCCCCAAACTGTAGAACAAAGGAAAATTCCAAGGTGTAATGACCCAAAATAACCCATAGAAGCCCCAAGAAAAGAATAGCACCATGAGAATGAAGAAGGACACAAGAATGTGGTGTTAGTTCCATCAGAGCCCCACTCATAACACAAATGAGTGTTGCACCAAGTAGTCATTGGTGGTTGAGTTGAAGGCTTCATAATCAGATGCATGTTCTGACTCTGAGTTAGAACCCAACAAGGAGAATGACAAATGAAAAAATATTATTGACATGGAGACCAACGCTAGAAAACTGAGCCCAAATATCCATAGAAAGGGGAGCATCTCTTCCACTCATAGATGTGGTTGAAGGGGTCTTCGCTGCAGTTCATTATCAATAGTGGGAGCCTAAATCACCTCATCTTAGTGGAGTTCATTAAGTGTTTGGGCCTACTGACCACATCACAGCTGCAGCCATAACCATTAGGTGGCTCCACCAAGGATAAGATCTCCTCGTCATCCAGTAGTGTCACCTTCCCTATAAGATCAATCCCTTCATGGATGAGGTAATGTGTGATGTTGCTACTCTTGAAGTTTGTGACATGTTATTAGGCCAACCACACTTATGGAAGCATCATGGTATGTATGAGTCTAGGAATTTCACTATTATTATTACTTTGGGTAGTAAACTATACAAGATACGAGAGGTAGCTATGCCTATTAGCATCCCTTTAATCTATTAAGCAATGCAATAATATCATCTGCTAGACCAGGAAATTTGTTTTATTTTTGATTTGTTCTCAAAGTAGGGAGAAGATCATGGCCACATCCATGGCCCCTAGGAACGGTTCCTCCATGCAGTAGAAGTAGGTGGATAAGGTTGTGGAAGAATACAGGGACATCTTCTTGTCACCCACAAGGGTACCTTTTCACTTTTAGGTCAAGTATCCGATCAATCTGACTCCTAGAGAACCTTTACCCAATGGGCTGATATACCACCACTCTATTCTAGAAAATGAAGAAATCAAGTTATAGATCTAGGAGTTGTTGCAAAAAGGGCACATTCGACCAAGTTCCTCCATGGAAAATTTTAGGGGCTAATGTTCTCCCAGTGGGCCAATTTTCCATGATTTTTCCACAAAAAAGATTCGCCAATTTCAAATTTTTATAAAAGATGATTCGCCCAAATTTTAGAATATAAAATTATTTTACCTTAAAATTCACCAATATTATATAGAGACTATATATAAAATCATTATAAATTTGAATAATTTTACAAATATATCAATAAAATTTGTATAGTTTGCATATTAGGGATTAGTGAGATTCACCAATGTTTTTAAACTTCAAGAAAATTTTCCATCCTTTAAGTTTTCCTTGAGTTCCTCACCTTGTGGGAGATCTATTGTACTTGTACAGAAGAAGGATGGTACTTGGAGTCTTTGCATTGATTATCAGGCACTAAACAAATTCATTTTCAGGAATATGTATCCAATGCCACAGATTGATGACCCTATTGAATAGCTCAAGGGGGGCAAGTACTTCAGCAAGATTAATTTGAAGTCTGGCTATCACTAGGTTCCAATAGAATCCACAGATGTATAGAAGAATTCCTTCAAACCTAAGGAGGGCCATTTTGAGTGGTTGGTCATGCCTTTCGGGTTGAAAAATTCCCATACAACTTTTATGAGGTTCATGGATGACATATTGTGACCATTCACCAACTTGTTCGTGGTTGTATATCTGGACAACACCTCATATTTAGCAAGAGTTGGGATGAGCACTTGCAACACATTTAACAGGTCCTTCAGACCCTACGACAAAGCAAAATATGTTCCAACTTGGAGAAATGCACCTTTGGCATGAACCAAATCCAATATCTGGGTTACATCATTGATGAGAAAGGCGTGCATGTGGATTTGACTAAGATATAAGTCATTCAAGATTTCCCGACCCTCACCACTCTAATAGAGATCCGTACCTTTTTGGGTCTTGCCAATTTTTATTAGAGGTTCATGTTGGGATTCTCTCATATCACTTAGCCTTTCAGTCAAGTTACCAAGGGCGGAGTGACAACAATCATTTTCCTACTCTGAGTCCCAACAAAAGGCATTCGTTGAGCTAAAGCACCACCTTTTCTCTGCACCAGTACTCACATTTCCAGACCTACAACAACCATTTGAAATCGAGACATATGCCTTTTATTATGCTATTGGTGTAGTTATCACCTAGCAAGGGAATCTGGTGGCCTATCATAGTGAGACACTTTCCGATACAATTCGGAAATACCCCACCTGCGATGGAAACATTACATTATGAGGAAGGAAACAATCATTCACATAGAAAACCAACCTCTTTAGTTTATACAAACACAAGGGAATTTGCAGAACGATTTCCATTAGAAGTGGTCCACATATTTGCAACAATTCCATTTGAACATTAAATAAAAGAAGGGAAGCACCAATCATGTTTCAGATTTCCTGAGTCAGCCCCTGACTGCAATATTTACCATTTTTCTCAAGTCTTGTGTCCACAAGACCTCTAAATGGCCACAACCATACAAAAATTATGTAGAATTTGCCACCACAAGCCATATGCTATTGGATGGAAAGAAAGTACCATACTTCCACCTTCAGGATGCATTAGTATGCTACCTGGGCCACCTTTATGTTCCTTCAAGTGAGTTTTCCAAGCTAATTTGGGTGGCACACTATAGTCAGGTCATAAGACACTTTAATGTGGAGAAGACTGTGGTAATACTATAGAAGTATTTTTATTGGAAAAAACTCTGACATGATGTTGGAAAATATATCTGATCCTGTAGTGCTTGTGCCATTGCCAAGCCAACCATCAAGAATCAAGACCTATACACTCCTCTGCCTACTCCCAACTAGCCCTAGGAATTCATCTCCATGGAATATCTGTATAGCCTTCCTTCCACCAAGAACAATAATTATTGTGTATTTGTGGTTGTGGATATATTTTCTAAGATGGTTATATTGGCAGCCTGCAAGAAGAGTATCATAGCAGAGGACGCTGCCAAACTATTCTTCAAATGAGTATGGGTACATTTTGGATCCTGGAGACCATTATATCAAATCGAGATATCAGGTTCCTGAGAACATTTTAGTCAAGACACTGGTCTTATTGGATACCGATCTCACCAAGTTGACTACATTCCATCCCCAGACTGATGGCCAGACAAAGATCGTTAATAGGATGATAGTGCACATACTGCGCATGTACAACTCTAAGCATCCATGACCCAGTGATGAGAGTCATACTTATTTTCATTAGAACTATAACAAATCCCTCCATATCTTGATTCGTTACAGTCCCTTTCAAGTAGGCCTGGCATTTTCAACCATTATGTATGATTGATTGTCATGCCTCATGTGACTACATAGGCATAATCTATACATGTACAATATGAGGCTGATAAAACAACCAGGTTTATTGAACACATCTAACACATCCTCCAATAGGTTCATGACATCTCGGATAAATCCATTTCCAAGTAGAAACAATGACATGATCAACATCTTGTGTCACAAAATTTTTAGATGGGTGTCAAAGTTTGGTTGCATTTAGAAAGAACACCTTGTCGGAGCCCATAGAAAGATTCTACCACTCTAATATGGGCCTTACACCATCACCAAGGTTGTGGGAGACAAAAATTTCAAGCTCAGTATTCCCCCATTCCTTGGCATGCACCCAATGTTTAATGTGGATTGCCCTTGACCATACTTTCCACCATTGTTGGACACATTAGATATCACTGAGCACTTGACACCAACAAAGTTCAACAAAAATTGTATGGAATAAGCCATGATTGATCAGATCATGAAAATATATGTTAAGAATACTCATCAACAAAGTAACCTATGGTATCAAGTTGTCAAAATTAGCAAACTCCTACACCAAGGCAAGTGGCTCACTAGGGACCAAGTTCAACAAAAGTTTCCCGATCTCATGGAGGCACTCAATGCAATGGAGAACATTGCTTCGTAAGCGGGGAAGACTATTCTAGGTAGATGTTTGTGGTCACCCGCCTATTCCACATGAATCCACAACATTATTTCTTTCGGTTTCCTTAATTGCAGCACAATGTACTATTTTTGGTAGTTTTTCAAGTCCTAAAATTTGGAGTCATTTTGAGGCCCTAAACAACGTTTTTTTGAAAAATGCACCAATCCCATATAGAATGGGTAGGTTCTTTCCTAGAATATTTTTTTTCCTCATATAGATCTTTCTAACGAGGTATTGTGCATTCCAAATAGAGATCATATGACCAAATTACGACACCGAGAAGTTGGCATTTCAACTAATCCCAATGGGCTCTACAAACTTTTGGCACTTCACCCCCTAGGGTTAGGTTTTTGGATGTTTAGGGTTTCCCATTGTTTCTCAATAATAAAAATGCCTCCAAATCTCATTGTAACATATTTTAGAAGGCATGTAACCATCACATCTCTCCTTAGAGATAAGCTACCATCACCCGAGCTAGTTTATTTCCATTCTACATGTAAACAATTTGAGTATTTGTGATTAATGAATTGAAGTTTAGTTTTCATTGTATCTTTGTGTTTATATTTAAGTCTATGTTTCATTTCATTCCTCCATATATATGGATTGAGATAATGGGAATTATCTCCATCTTCTAGATTATGTTACCTACACGAATGGAGAAGTGTGCAGCAGTAAAAGGAGCAGTCACACTGACTAAGAATAAGGATGACGTTTGAAGGTTGGTGGCATGTAAGAACTAGGGTGAAGTGGAGCTGATATATTGGAGAAGGAGGTATTTAAAATAATGCAGTTAATTGAAGTGCAAGGTGACGTGTCCCGAAAGCCTTCGCTTAGATGGACAAGGAGTAGCCCACAAAGAAGAACGTTGGGACAATGTAAGCAGCGAGATGATGTGTCCCTGAAGGTCAACATAATTAAGAGGTCAAAGTATGGAGGTTAGGATCAGTTGATGTTAGAAAATATCTCTGTTGCTGAGAGTCTATCCCTTGGAAGGCAATTACTTACACACATTATTGGAAAGAGCGGGATGACGAGGATTGGGTGGCTGTGGCAGTAACCAATAAGGAGAGCACCGAGATGACATGTAGAATTGACAAAACTAAAAGAGGAAGGACTAGCTCATAAGGTAAGGTCACATGCAATTGTAAAATGTAAGCGTCGAAGACTAAATTCAATTGCAAAGTGTTGTCCCGCGAGGAGCCGAGTTAAAGAGAAGGGCTTAAGGAGGATTGGACTTGCACATGCATATACGAGCTTGGCTCTGGTGGCTATTACAAAGAAGAAGGGTCTTGTATTGCAATTTATCTATAGCATGCTTGTTTTATAGTGAAGGTCAAAGACATCATGGTTTTGTTTATAGTTTGGGCCACACATGTTTATATATGTATGGAAAGCTTGTGGCTCTAGTGTATAGTTAAAAGCTCTTGAATCTAGTGGATTTTGAACATGTTTTATATACCCATAATATTTAATTAAGGCAAGTGTAAAACAATTAAGACAAGGGTTTATTTCATGGGGTTAATTTAGGGAAGCACCTTTCATATTCAAAATTTAGGGAGTGTTAGTTAGATCCTAGCCGAGCCTACATAAAAAGTGGTATCAAAGCAGGTTTTAAACCTGCTTGTTTGAATCATTAAAGAAAAAGTGGCAATACTATGAGAAAACCAAAAAATGAGATATTAGCAGAGGAGTTGTGGAGAAAGAGTTATGGTAGGATCATATTGTGGGAGTCTGAAAGAGGTAAATTTTCTTTTGATTTTCAATTCATATTGAGTTGACGATTGATGACCTTGGGATGAAATTTTGAGGAAGAGAACTGGATATTTTGGGAGGGTGGTAGAGCATGATGTTCTTGAGTCGAGATATCACTGAAGGATTAGACAACAGACGTAGAGCTAGCAAAGGATTGAAGTTTGCTTTTTAAATTTGAGGTGATTGTAGGAGGATGAAAGAGATAATGAGATCTTGAGGAGAATTTTTATGAAGAGAAAAAAGAATAAGTGCTTGGGAGGAGAATTTGTTCAAAGGAGTGGACCAAAAGGAATATTGTTGAGAATAAGATATTGATAAAAATATTATAACATATTTATGATGTTTTGTGTTAACTCTGGTCATGAAGAATTGTGCTTGTAGGTAGTAGAGAAGAAGATTGGTAGCAACCCATGAGACAAGGAAAGAGGGAGCAAGCACAGATCTCAAGTGGAGGAATTGTGATAGAACCCTAGCAGCAAGGTGAAACTGCTAAAGAGAGGATAGTATATTTCTCAAAGATAAGAGATAGGAGAGGTGCAGATGAAGTTGCAAAACTGAACAACTTTGAAAGCTGAGGAGAAGAGGTGCTCGGGAAGAGGTTCTGCTGCAAAGAACTAGAAGAAGACAACTTTTGATAGTTGAGGTTGAGTGGAAGTTGCAAAAGGTAGTTCTGCAGTGAGTGTGGGTAGAATTTCGAAGAACAAGAGAAGAGAAGGATACCAAGAGGATAACTTGGTATTGTGGAGAGTGGCAAACTTGTTACAAGATTAAGGAGGCTTGTTGCAGCTCACAGGTGAAAAAGGAGAGTCCACAAGAAGGAAAGATAAATGTGGTTATTGATAGTCATGTTAAGAGTTCAAAGAGGAGAAGTCACAATCAGATGAAGATGAATGCCAAACCAGTGGAATAAAGACGATGAGTGATGAGGAAATTAAGAAGGAGATGGTTGAGTTAAGTGTAGAACTCAATCATTTGAAACAATTGCTATAAGAAGGCCAGGAAGACTAGCGATATGGCTAGACAATGAAAAATAAGGTGAGATGGAATCCATTTCAAAGGAATCTAAGGTAAAGGATGTATGACAAGGTTAAGGAAGAACTCGGAGAAAATGAGTATAAAATTATTGTTTTTAACAAAGTTTATTTCTTGATGCAGGAGAAGCCAAAAATGTTGAGAAATAATTTATAGAGAAATCGATGGACTATGGGATTAGTTCGGATCAGGATGAATATGAGGAATCTAAGGCATTGAAAGAAGAGATTTATGTTTTTGAAAATGATACTTTTTGTATGATTGCAGGTTTGGTAGGGTATGATCACCACTTAAATGATGTGTTTATGCAGGTTGATGAAGAAATGAGCCTTATAGAAGAGATGGTTGAGATGACAAATTTTATGAGCATGTGTCTATTAACCTTGAAGTTGATGGATTTGATGGGAAGTTGTTATGACATAATAGATTGAAGAAGAACATACCTTAATTTGTATTTTATAGAAAGATGAAATCAAAATCATCTCATAGAAATTATGCAAGTGCAAAAGATGGAATAACATCAAAAGGTAGAGTATTACTTCATGAAGACATGCATGGGAATATTTCAATACTAATTGAAAGTCTCATGTTAGAGGAAGAATGATGATATAAAAATGAGGTCGAACTTTTGGAGGAGTGGCTGACAGAAGATCCAAACAATAGATATTGTATGGAGGACATGTGTACAATTAAAAGTGATTTTGTTGAATTGTACAAGGACTTGAATTTCTTGGAGGAGAGGATAAAAAACCATAGGCTGCATATATAGCTTGCAAAATTAGAGTTATATGAAATTGCATTAAAAACAATGAGGAGGGATCTGCAAAATGTGATCAATGGATTGAAAAGAGTCTTATAACTCTTATAATGGAAGAGGATGTGTAAGAGTTTGAAGACAATGACAACAACGAAGTTCAGCGAAAGATAGATGCTAATAAAGTAACTGAGGAATTGTGGATGGCAATGAGAAAGAAATCTAGGAGAAGATACTACAAATAGAGGAGGATAGACAACAAGAAAGTGATGTTGACTGAAGAAATTTGCATCAACAAGGCAATGGGGCAACAATAGCATAAAGTGTGGAAGTCTAGAGAATTAAAGACAACAGAGAAACAACTAGGCAACATAGTATATAAGAATCTCCAAACTAAGGTTTGGGACCTAGGAAGACAACATCAACATATGAAAGCACATGGTTAGGAGACCATGTTTTTTTTCACCTTAGGAGTATGATGTAGGAGCATCTTACATCCAAGTCAAAATGCATTTTGACTAGACTTGAGTGTTTTTGCATTTTCAAGGGAGTTGGTTCCTAATTGAGTGTAATTGTTAAATTATTTATATTTTCTATGTTTTTAAGAGAGATTGTGAATACTGTAATTAAATATACTTATAAGGAGAGATCTAGAGAATATTAAGTAAGTTAGAGAGATTTTAGATTTAGTCAGATCCCTTAGAGGATGCATGGATCTAGAGGGTACTAGAATAGAGGTTTATTGAGGATTTTGTGGATATGAATTGATTGTAGTTTAAAATATTCTTTCATATAATTATGTAAAATGAGAAAAAAGGGTACGATGTAGAATAAGTGAGTGAGGGAGGAGGTCGAGATGGCCAGAAGTGAAGGCTAAATATGGCCATCAGGCCAAGAGGGGAAATTAATGTAAATCCGGCCAAGGAGAGGGATTTTCTCTAATTTTGTACAAATAATGTGATTTAATAGATGAATACTTTGTTTTGAGTGTTGAAATAATTTTTGTAGATACCTTGTTCTGTTCAATGGAATCATTGTATGAATCAAGTGCATTGCAGGTGTAATTCAAGCTTAGGAGGGTTTGCACTTAAAGTGAGTGAAAAAGAGTACAAAAGGGTTGTAAAATTGCTTAAAGCTCAAAAGGAACAACGTTCAAGAACGCAAGTTAAATACAAAGGAATTGATTGCACATAGGAGGCACACATCCTTTGTAGTAAGGTTGAAGTCGAATGAACAAATAGAGTGACGATCCAAAGAAATGAGAGTTGTGCAACATACGAATTACAGAGGAGTTAGTCGGAGGATCGAAACTTGTGTTAAGGCTTGCGAATAGAAGATAAGTAGAATAGAAGAGTTGAATACAAAAAGTGACAAGATTAGAGCATAAAGGGATGGGACTAAATTTATTAAATCCTGAAGAAGTTGTTGAATGACCAAGATTACAGTAACATGAAGGGAGTCTGAAAGTTGATGAAAATGATCTCCATGTCTTGGAATATGTTACTTGGACAATTAAAGAAGTGTGTAGCAGTAAAAGGAGAAACTAGGCTGACTAAGCATTAGGTTGACACGTGAAGTCTAGTGGTGTGTAAGTGTTGGGGTGAACTGGATTTGACATATTGGAGTCAGAAGTCTTTAAAAATGTATGGTTAATTAAAGTGTGGGGTGATGTGTCCCAAAAGCCTTCCCCCGAATGAAAAAGTAGTAGCACGTGAAGAAGAACATCAAGATGAGGTAAGCAATGGGATGACGAGTCCTGGAAGGTCAACACAATGAAGAGGTCAAAGTTTGGGGACATTAAGTGATGGAGGTCGAGATCGGTTGACGACGAAAAATATCTTTGTTACCCAGAGTCTTTCTGTCGGAAGGAAAGTGTTTGCACACATTATTGGAAGGAGTGGGATGACAAGGACAAGGCGGATGTGGAAGTCAAACAATAAGGAGAGCATTAGGATGACATGTAGAAGCAACAAAACTAAAAGAGTAGGGAACCTGTCATGAGGTAAGGTCACATGCTATTGTGAAGTGTAAGTGTTGAAGACTAAAGTCAATTGTGAAGTGTTGTTCTACTGAGATCCAAGTTAAAGAGAAGGTATTAAGGAGGATTGGACCTATGCATGCATATATGAGCTTGGATTCAGTGGCTATTATAAAGAAAAATGGGCTTGCATCATAATTTCTCTCCTGCGCACTTGTTTTATTGTCAAGGTCAAATCCATAGTGGTTCTATTTATAGTTTGGGAAGTGCAAGTTTATATATATGAAGAGCTTGTCGCTCCAGTGGTATAACTAAAAGCTCTTGAATCTGGTGGTTTTTGAAGGGATTTATGTACGCTTAATATTTAACTAAGGTGGGTTTAAAATCATTAAGACAATGATTTATTTCCTGGGATTAATTGAGGGAAGCACTTGTCAAATTCAAAATTTTGGAAGTCTTGATCAAATCCTAGCTGAACCTGAATCACATAAAATAATTAAAAAGTAATTAATACAAATTAACAAACCTAGAATAATTAAAAAGTAATTAATACAAATTAACAAACCTAGAAAAGACAAAAATAGAAAGAAGTTCTACCCATCAAAAGCAACCACTAAATTATATAATCACATCCATGGAAAACCAATATAACATGTAAATATGTATATAAAGAGTGCTATTGGATCTTCAACACATTTTTTAAAATTAGATTAATTTTAGGAAATAATAATATATAAATTTAAAAATTAATATATATAACAAAGCTACTTCTAAAATCAATTGATTATTCTCAAGAATATGCTATAATATAAAGAATACGATAATATAACACTCCATGTAAATTTAAACCCTTGAAAAAAAAACCATGTTTTCTAATTTGCATGTAATGTTTGAATTAAGATTATATCTATTTGTTTTACACATTGGTGTTATTAGATAATTTGATGATGAAAGTCATCATCGAAAATAAATGATTGAAAATTGTTTCTTTTAAAGAAATAACAAATAGTGAATGGGAGATCTACCGAGGGTTGGCTTATGATAACCCCTAGCAAGTAGTATAAAACAAAATAATCTAAAACAAATTGCCAACAAAGAAATGTTTAAACTTGAACAAATCCTAAAGTATATTTGGAAGAAAGAGTCCTTGCTTTCAATAGAGTTAATTTCTATCCGAACAGAAATATTTTATATGAAATATAAGGGTTCAGAATTTGTATTTTGCATGAAATTTAGGTCAATATAGTTGATTTTACCTTAAGAAAAACCCTAAAATAAGTAGTATTAACTACCAATTGCATTGCTTGAGCATCCATATAATTTTTTCACCTAAAACTGGACTATCCAGAGGATACTCATCAACAAAAGTCAATAAATGATATATTTCACACATAATATTCTCTAACATTTTGAATTCCGTTCATCCAATATAACTTGATCTATGAAACATATAAATGTAAAATGGATATTAAATACTACATAATTAAACCTCATTTCGAAGCTATAAATATAAAATAGATATTATATGTTGCATAATTAAACCTCATTTCTTAGATTTTGAAATATATAAATATGTAGGCATTAGGGGAGGGATGCAAGTTGTTGCATGCCTCCCTGCGACATTGGAAAATGACCACCTCATCATCTCATTAACTATACGACACATTTCCAATGCATCATCCCACATGTTGTCATAGTTGGGGAATTAACTCTAGCCTCGTTTCTGTGTTTTTCCTCGTTGGATAGGGTTTAGGGTATACTGCGTTTGGAAGGTTGTGTTATTTTTCTTGGGGCCAATGTGTGGGTGTTCTGTTGCCTTGATTGTTGTTTGATCGACGCCCTAATGTTGGTAAACAAACACTTTTTGATTACACTCGACTGGTTTCTTTGCTGCGATAAGTGGTTTTTGTGCTGAAAGAAGTGGTTTGTAGGGGGTTCAAGGGTTCAGTTGTTTTCATTTTGGGTTTCAGTTTTTATGCCTCATTGCTCCATGGCTATGGCACAACAGTGCTTGGTACAATCATATGCTTTTAACCCAGCCCCAGATTTCAGTCGATCAACAACGGACATGGTGGACATGGGGTTTTCACACTCTAGTCAGTTCTTTTGAGGGTAAGTTCTCTTACCTGTGAAATTTTTAGGCATTTTCAATCATTTTTTGAATTTATTTTTGACACCTTTGTGATTTTTGTTGCAGGTAAGCTAGGTTGGGATGCAGGTGAGGTGTGGCGAGGTTTTGAGTTCTTCAACACTAATGCATCGAGGTTTGTGTGGCTCGGTGGCTTCGTTGATGGATGTTTGACATGATTCCATTCCTATTAGCTGCTAACTATGTGTTTGTAAACACATTCAAATCATGGGAAGGCTGTGCCCTTTGGTTTTTTTTATGCTTATGGTTCACTACAAATTTTTCTTAGGGTTCACTGCAAATTTTTCTTGGGGTTCATTGTAAATTTTGCTATGTTTTTATGCTTAGGGTTCACTGTAATTTTTCTTGGGGTTCGTGTAAATTTTGCAGGATTTTTTTGCATGGGTTCATTGTAAATTCTGCTGAGGTTTCACTGTTATTTTTTCTTTGGGTTCACTGTAATTTTTCTAGGTTTTTTATGCTCGAGGTTCACTACAACTTTTGCAGGGTTTTTCTACTTGTGGGTCACTGTAAATTTGAGAGACCTTCATATTTTGAGCTAGATGATTGAAGAACAAGAGTCCTTTTGAGCCTGAAAACCTTCTTTGTCGACATTCCATGGCCCTCACCTTGGGAAAAAAATAAAGATATAAAAGAGCTACTTTTGATCATTAAGGTAGTTTGAGAGGACTTGTTTATCAGTGGAATTAATTCCTTGGTAGGGTGGTTTGGATATTCCCATCTTTCAAGTGATTTTTCCTGACCCAAAATTTGTATGTGCAAAAAACTTGTTAAATTTATAATGTATTGAATTTATAGAATTTACAATGTATTGAATTCTGTGCCTATAAATTTGTCCTTGCTAGATTGGTTTGGTTATTCCCATCTTTTGGATGCCCATCAATGGGCGCAAAAACTAAATAAACAACCCCACTCACTCAAATAATGAATAAAATGAAACAAGTGAATTTAATAATCCCTAATCACAAATAGTAGATTTATAGTATCCACAGCTTGGTCTTCTTGGAAGAGGACAATTTTTTTATATATATCCTAAATTCAATTCTTTGGGGGTTTATATACTGCTCAAGGTTGTTCATTTGATCTTTTAAAATTTGTCGAAACCCCCACCCATAGGTATTAATTGGGCCCTAATCCAGTGCACATTTTATGATTACTTCCATCTCACTAGGAATATTTTGGGGTTCACCTTCGTCTGTCATCTTGGGTTGATTATAGTTCAGTGAGGGTGGGGTAGAGTATAGCCACTTTGCTCAATTTTCATTTACATAAATAACGTTTTGATTCGATACGAGGCA